>CM043325.1:40880059-41077559 GCA_023736055.1 Quercus glauca
TGAGTCTTGCTTTCTCATGAATCTGCTTCACAAAATCAGCTTTCATTTTGCCATCTAAATTAATGTGCTCCATCAAAGGTAAAGGAGATAAATCCAATGGAGTTAAAGGATTAAACCCATACACAATTTCAAATGGCGAAAATTTGGTAGCAGAATGAACAGCTCTATTATATGCAAACTCAACATGTGGTAAACATTCTTCCCATGTCTTGATGTTCTTTCTAATGATTGCCCTCAATAGAGTAGACAAAGTCCTATTTACTACTTCAGTTTGACCATCAGTTTGTGGATGACAAGTAGTGGAAAACAATAGCTTAGTACCTAGCTTACACCACAAAGTCTTCCAAAAATAGCTCAAGAACTTAGCATCTCTATCCGAAACAATTGTCCTAGGCATGCCATGTAATCTCACAATCTCTCTAAAGAACAAATCAGCAACATGTGAAGCGTCATCCGTTTTGTGACATGGAATAAAATGTGCCATTTTAGAAAATCTATCCATGACCACAAAAATTGAATCTCTTCCATGTTTAGTCCTAGGCAATCCTAACACAAAATCCATTGAAATATCAATCCAAAGCTCACTAGGAATTGGTAAAGGAGTATACAGACCGTTGGGCTGCACTTTGGATTTAGCTTGCTTACATGTGACACATCTACCACAAATCCGTTCGACATCTCGTTTCATGTGAGGCCAATAGAAGTGTTCCTGCAAAATAGCTAAAGTCTTTGCAACTCCAAAATGTCCCATTAATCCCCCACCATGTGATTCCTGCACTAATAACTCCCTCATAGAACAATTAGGCACACATAGCTTATTTTCTCGAAATAGGAATCCATCAAGCCTAAAGAACTTACCAGAGGCGATTTTCTCACAAGCTCGATATTCCTCACAAAATTCGTGGTCTTCAGCATATAATTCTTTAATGTGTTCAAAACTAAGCAATTTTGCATCAAGTGTGAAGAGTAAGGCATACCTGCGAGAAAGTGCATCGGCGACTACGTTCTCCTTACCTTGCTTGTACCGAATGACGTATGGAAACGTCTCTATGAACTCCACCCATCGCGCATGCCTTTTGTTTAGCTTGTGTTGGCCCTTCAAGTGTTTCAAGGACTCATGATCGGTGTGAATCACGAACTCCTTAAGCCATAGGTAGTGCTGCCACGTCTCTAAAGCCCGAACCAATGCATACAACTCTTTGTCATAAGTTGGGTAGTTTAAGGCTGCGCCATTGAGTTTCTCGCTGAAGTAAGCAATTGGTCGTCCTTCTTGCATAAGAACGGCGCCTATACCAATACCTGAAGCATTACATTCAATTTCAAACGTTTTAGAAAAGTTAGGTAAAGACAACAAAGGTGCGTTAGTCAGCTTCTCTTTGATTAATTGAAATACCTTCTCTTGTTCTTCTCCCCACTGAAACCCAACGTTCTTCTTGATCACTTCGGTAAGCGGTGCGGCTAAGCTACTGAAGTCCTTCACGAACCGCCGGTAGAAACTAGCAAGTCCATGAAAACTACGAACATTAGCTACACTTGTGGGGCTCAGCCATTCTTGGATTGCACGTACCTTCTCTTCATCAACCTGTATACCTTGTGCACTAACAACAAATCCCAAAAATACAAGCTTATCGGTGTAAAAAGTGTACTTCTTTAAATTAGCAAACAACCTTTCTTTCCTTAGCACATCTAAAACAGATTTCAAATGTACTACATGATCGTCTATGTTTTTGCTATAAATGAGTATATCATCAATATAGACAACAACAAATCTGCCTATAAATGCACGCAAAACATGGTTCATAAGTCTCATAAAGGTGCTCGAAGCATTAGTCAAACCAAAAGGCATAAATAACCATTCATACAAACCATATTTTGTTTTGAAGGCAGTTTTCCATTCATCTCCTTCTTTTATCCTAATTTGATGATAACCACTTTTTAAGTCAATCTTAGAAAATATGCAAGAACCATACAGCTCATCTAACATATCATCTAAGCGTGGGATAGGGTGACGATACTTTACCATTATGTTGTTGATGGCTCGGCAATCAACGCACATTCTCCACGTCCCATCCTTCTTAGGCACAAGTAAGACCGGAACCGCACATGGGCTCATGCTCTCCCTCACGTGCCCTTTCTCCAACAATTCACTTACCTGTCGTTGAAGCTCCTTTGTCTCCTCGGGATTGCTCCTATAAGCTGGTCAGTTTGGAATGGTTGCACCGGGAACAAAATCAATTTGATGTTCAATCCCTCGGATTGGAGGTAACCCATGTGGTGTTTCCTCGGGGAAGACATCCTCGTACTCCTGCAAAAGAGAAACAATAGAACTAGGCAAAGCAAGGTCAAGTTCGTTAGTGTTTAAAAGTGCCTCTTTGTACAAAAGTACAATTATCGGCTGATTTGAAAACATTGCTCGCTTAATCTCACTCACTTTTGCATAGAAATTCTTTTGTTTTCTCTCTGATTTTCTCTCAAGGGCTGAACTTTGATTTTCTTTTTCACTCTCATTTTTCTTGGCCTTTCTCTGATTTTCACTCTTTTTCTTTTGCTCACTCTCTTTCTTTTGATCACTCTCCTTTTGTAATCTCACTTGATCCTCATATACTTGTTGTGGTGTCAATGGTACAAGAGTGATTGATCGTTGATTAAGTACAAAAGAGTACTTATTCATAAAGCCATCATACTTCACTTGCCTATCGAATTGCCATGGACGCCCTAGCAATAAGTGTCCCGCTTGCATCGGTACTACATCACACAACTCTTCATCTTCGTATTTATCGATTCGAAATGCAACTAACACTTGCTTGTTCACCCTTATCTCACCACTATCATTTAGCCATTGCAACTTGTATGGCCTAGGGTGCTTTACCATGGGCAATCCCAATTTCTCTACCATAATTGTGCTTGCAACATTAGTACAACTACCACCATCAATAATCACACTACATACCTTGTCTTTAACGTAGCACCTAGTGTGAAAGATATTCTCCCGCTATACTTCATCAACTCCTTTTACTTGCAAGCTCAATGCTCTCCTTGCCACCAATGTCAATGCGTCAGGGGCTAAATACTCCTCTTCGGAAACATCCTCCAATGGCGGCATGTCGTCAGTGTCGGAATCTTCATCATTGGTCACAATTTCACCATTGGCTTGCAACACCATGACTTGCTTGTTTGGACATTGACTTGCTATGTGGCCCCTGCCTTGACATCTAAAACATTTAATATCACGATTCCTAGAGGTAGAGGCTTCAGTTTTACCTTGAGGAACATGACTGGTGGTCGCGGACTTGGGCTCAGGTTTGGGCATTTGTGACTTGTCCAGCGGCTTGGCATGACTTGATTTCCAAGAGGTAGAACTAAAGTTATGGCCTACACATGTCCCACTCCCTCTCTTGAGTTGTTGTTCCACTTTGATAGCCATATGCACCATATCTTCCAATTCCACGTAATGCTGCATCTCTACCTTATCATGGATCTCCCGGTTTAAGCCAAGTAAAAATCTAACCATTGTAGCCTCCCGATCCTCCTCCACATTAGCGCAGATCATAGCAATCTCCATCTCTTTGTAGTAATCCTCTACGCTTCGACTCCCTTGTCTAAGACCTTGTAGCTTTTTGTACAACTCTCGGTAGTAGTAACTTGGAACGAATCGCTTTCTCATCACTACTTTCATCTCCTCCCATGTGTCTATTGGGTGTTCTCTATTCCGCCTCCTGTTTATCACAAGCTGATCCCACCAAGTAATAGCATATTCAGAAAATTCAATCACGGCTAATTTTACCTTCTTTGCCTCGGAGTAGTTGTGGCAATCAAACACGAACTCCATCTTCTTTTCCCACTCAAGATATGCCTCAGGATCAGATCTACCTTGAAAGGACGGAATTTTCATCTTAATACCACCCAAGTTGTTATCTTCGCGATTCCTAGCTCCTCTATATCTTCCTTCAGGTCTCCTATTGTTAACAATGGAATCTCGATCTTCTTCTTCATCAAAACCAGACCCATAAAGCTCTTCATCCTCCTCCCTCGATGGATATCTTTCCCTTCTACGCAAATTACGACCTTTTTGTGGTTACTCCTCACGTCTATTCTCCATTTGATCTATTCGTTCATGAACCTGCTCCATCTCCATCTTCATCACACGCCTCATCTCACTCATCATGGCCTCCATAAATACCTTCGGATCAACCAATTTTGTTTCATCTTCGGTAATGCTCTTACCACTATCGTGAGACATGATTTCTACAAAACAAAGGTTAGAAACAAAAAAAAAGAAAAAAAAGAAAAAAAAAAAAAAAAAGACCTCACGAATCACTCCCTTACGTGTTTACACTCAAGAATATGGATCACTCTCCACTCGTGTTTCACTCAAAATAATATGGCTTTTACCCTCTGATGTTCTCACCACTCTTGCCTTTTTCCCCTCGATAATTCTCTTTCAGTTCTTTTGAAACTAAACAAACAACTAAAAAATTTCCAGCAACAATTTACCAAGAACTAATCAAGGAATTTCAAATTTGAATACAAGGAATATGGAAATTTTCAGAATAGAATTAGAAGGAATATGGCAGATTGGAATTTCCACTCATTTTTTTTTTTTTTTTTTTTTGACGATCAACAACTAGCTTTTGAGAATAATGAAATAAAATTTCGGAATTTCCACTCGGTTTTTTTTTTTTTTTTAACGATCAGCAACTAGCTTTTGAGAATAATAAAATAAAATTTTGAAATAACTAAGAGATGTGAGACCAAACCAAGAGTTCAGATATCAACAAGAACAAACAAAGATTGAACAGATAGGGTAAAGGAAATTCGGCTAAGAAGAAACAAAGGAACGAAAGATGTTAAAGGATAGGCAAACTTGAACTAGAAACCTGGCTCTGATACCAAATGATGTGAACCCCGTCAAGAATAACGAGACCCAACAACGAAAGGGAACCTAAGATCGTTCTATGGACAGATTCGAATGGAAGACCTCGACCCGTTGTTTATGACAAACAAGAACCTCGGTATAAGGAAGATGCCACAAACGGTGGTGGAAACTCCGTTTGACAAGTTAAGATGAACGCCACGAGAAATCCCGATAAGTTCGAATAGTTCTTTAAAGAACCAAAGAGAATAAACCTCACAAGTTTTTATGAATATTCAAAAAAATGTCTACCAAAAACGTTTACAGACTTAGGAGCCTATTTAAGGGCTCCATAAAACTTGACAGACAAGAAAATATATTCTAAAAAAACTCCTAATTGATACCTAACCATATCAGGGATCAATTTTGACCTAAAAAGCATTAAATGCACATAAAAACAAGGAAATAAATCACCTATACCTAAAATAACGTTTTTTTACATAAAAATACCAAAAATTATAAATTGCAATAATTAAATAGTAAATTGTGTCGTGCATCACGATCCTTCTAGAATAGGCCCAAAATATTTCTTGCCAATTCTTAGCCTTGACCAGATCCTTCTAGAACTTGAATCAAGGTGACGATTCTTTGCTGCCCACGTGGATCATGCTCAATGGGCCTCCACGAATTTGCTTGAGCCCATAACTCTTGGATGAGTCCGTTGAGTACATCCTTGAACTTCTTTGCTTGTGCTCTCGTAATCGGCCCAATTGGTACTTGAACGAGATCCTTCGAAGTGGTGCCTTGGTCTCCATCAGGAAGGTCCTCTTTGCGCAAAAAAACTCCCAGCTCGATAAGGCCCAAAACCAATGTTGAATCCTCGACTAGCCCATAGCAATAGTAAGCTCTGGCCTCCCAAGTAGTGAGTCGTTGTAAGGGCGAACTATCATCTCATCGTAGGTGACGTAGTCTAAAGCTACAGAGATAGTGACTGGCTGTACCATGACAAACCATGGTGAGATCCTGTAGAGAGCCCAAGCATATGCTCGAGGATACACCGTCGCTGACAAACCCCTATACCGTGGTAGCAAAGCTGGGATGTACTCATACACCCACTACGTCAAAATCTACCAGCATCCTTCCAAACTCCTGAAATCTCACTGGGAGGCTCGCTTTAAGAAAGTGATGAAAAAGCCGTAAGTGACAGAACCCCAGTCGTATCTCCCAATGTCGAAGACTGCCCTCATGGCCCACAACAGCTGGTAAGTCAACACCAATTGGTTGTTCCTAAAGAAGTAACTACTGAGAAACCATAGGAAGAATTGCTGAAGATGAATGTCAGTAGGTGCCACACGCCAAGGAATGCTACTCTATAACCACTCAGTACAGATCTATGGCAATGTAATGGGTCTGAAATATCCTCTTGTGTCTGTAGTCAATGGAAGAGAGATGCCCAAGAGCTCGCTGGCCATCTCAAAGCTCATCTCATCGATTGGAATCGGGAAGCCACCAAATCTGATACCTAGGATGGCAGTCCAATCAAGAGGGAGGATTGCGTACTCCCCACAGCTCAAGTGAAAGGTGCTCGCCTCGGCATGAAACCGCCACACCAAAGCCTCCCCGATCTTGTGCCTCATGGTGTACGGGGGTATCCGTAGGAAATTGTCAAACCCCTGCTCTCTCAAAAACTCAGCATATTGTTAGTGGGTCCTTAGAGTAACAGCAGCCGAAGAAAGATGGGCCAAGCACCTTGACCCTGTATCTTGTCGTGCCCTTGCATTCATAATTAGAAGCTATTCATTAGAACATGTATGTAACAAGAATCTGAATGACCAAGAAAGAAATACAATGTACCTCTCCCGTCCGCGCCTAAGTGGAAGGATGATCCTTTAGCTTGTGCTGAAGGTGAGTGTCTCTGATGCCTTTGTCTACGGCTCTAGTATAAGCATCGGCCTCGGCCTAATGTGGCAAGAACCTTGGCCTCAAACAGCGCCTCTGAGCACCCAAGTCTGGATGGACCTCATCCCTAGAAAAGTTGGCCTTTATTTCAATAAGAAAATCCTCGACTCGCGTCACTCCTCTAAAGGCCCCTTTCCCTGCGGCCAGCCTACACCATGAGAAAGCCCCACTAGAAACAGTACGAGACTTAGAGGAGATGCTGGTCGTCTCGACTGAACGCCGCCTCCTAGATCGGATCTCGATAGGTAAACTGTCGACGGGCCTAGGGTTATCTCCCCCGTAGTCAAAGTGGCTCTGCAGAACCCGAGTCGTCTTCTACCTAGTAGAAATGGTCTCATCAGAAGAATCATCCCCATGGGATGTAGCGTAAACGGGGGCCTTCCCTCAATCTCCCTTGGAACTAACCCCCCTAGACATGATTTACAAAACAGGAAGAAATCCAAGCACAAGTGGTAAGCCCATAAGTTAAATGGCAATGCAGATGAATTAACACTTTTTCCTAAATATGTTATACAGGTCTATGTCAAGTATGTGGTCTTACCAGAAAGCAGATTCTTATGAAACATTCTATAACAAGTAAACCAGTAACTACGCTTTAGGCTCACATTCTATAGTGGGTAAACTAGCGATCACATCCTAGGCTCACATTATATAGCGAGTAAACCAGCAGTTGCGCTCTAGGCTCACATTCTAAAGTGGGTAAACCGGCGGCCGCGCCTTGGGCTTACATTCTACAATGGGTAAACTAGTGATCGCGTCCTGGGCTCACATTCTACAGTGAGTAAACCAGTAGCTACGCTTTGGGCTCACATTCTACAGTGGGTAAACTAGCGACCATGTCCTAGGCTCACATTCTACAACGAGTAAACCAGTCGCTGCACTCTGGGCTCACATTTTGTAGTGGGTAAACCGGCGGTCGCGCCTTGAGCTCACATTCTACAGTGGGTAAACTAGTGACCATGTCCTAGGCTCACATTCTACAGCGAGTAAACCAACAGCTACGCTCTGGGCTCATATCCTGCAGTGGGTAAACCGGTGGCCACGCCTTGGGCTCACATTCTACAGCGGGTAAACTAGAGACTGCGTCCTAAGCTCACATTCTACAGTGAGTAAACTGGCAGTCGTACCCCAGACTCATATTCACTTAAGAGTTTTCAAGATTTCCGATTTACAGTGAGTAAACTAGTGGCCAAGCCCTAGGCTCACATTTCCACCTGACTACTTGGTAAGTCTTTTTACCCGTATCCCATATTTTATTTTCAGCATTTAAATTCCCACATATTTATGCATTCATATAACAAAAACAAAAACAAAAAGTATGTGCATTTTCCTAAGATAGCATGGCATAAATCATGGCCAAAAAAAAAAAAAAATGCTTTCGAAAATTCAAAAAATAAAATAAACACTAGCATGCATCCCTAGTAGTGTTGCTACTAACATTTTGTAGAAAAAGCAAGAGAAAGAAGAAAAATAGACACTGACCTCAAGTGCAGAAAAGACTGAAACAACGAATTGAAGTTGAAAAGATGGACAAGCTAAGCTTGAGATTGCTCCAGAGAATTTTTCAAAAGTGAGAAATGAGGATGAAATGATGATAGGGCATTTATAGGCCCTGGGCTGCTCGGCACACCTTCTAGGGCTGCTGGGTAGGCCTAGTCGTCCTATAAGGGCTGCTAGGCAGCGTTGACCTGGTCAATCCCAAAAAAAAAAAAAACTCCTTTCTTCTCTCCCAGAGTTCAGAGACATGCCTGGAAAATATTTCAATAGCAGCTGCAACAGATCGGTCCAATCAGGTAAAGTCTGATCTCAATCCATGAATAGTCTTTGCACATAAATTTGAAGGCAACAAAATCCGAAATCACGTTCTTTATCTGACACCTCTGATTGCACTCAAGATGTCAGATAAAGAAAGGGCAGCTGTTGATACTGTATTTTGTCCGCCCTCGATTTGCGTGTAGGACCTCAAAAAATCCAAAAATATTATTTTCTTCCCATAGGGCCGCAAGAACATCCCAAATGACATGGCGCAACACATTCGGGCACCATAACACCCGAAGTGCCTCTTTTAGGTAAAATGACCAAAATGCCCCTAGTCACCCTAGGGTTGCCCGAAGGTTAAACAAGGTAAAAATCCACACAAAATAACACTTTTCATGGTTTTACATCAAACCCGAGCTTGTCGAAGATTTTTAACAACATTGACCAAGTTTGACCCGAAGTCGATCCTAGGTGGGCCCAAAAACCCTAATTTTGATTCACCTATTAGAACGGGTTGAAGAGTAGAGCAAACGAAGCATGTCCAAAAGTAAACCAACCCCTTGGATTGCTACGAAAAACACCATCGGATTGGAAAATAAAAAATATGGATGTCGGATGAAATGGTTGTTGCTATCTGTTACAATAACGAATCATTAGTTTAATAGACCTTTCTCTTAGGATTTCAAGTCTGAGTTCTACCTCAAGATAAGGAATGGTTTCCCCAGCAGGACCTACCCCCTAACCTAGAGTAGCTAGGTGGGGAAATAAAATTAATCCTTGTTCATACATGGGCTTTTTTGGTACGAAATGAGCCACTTCAAATAGGTTCATTGCTCCGGCCCAAGCACTATCTCGTTGAAAAGTTCTATACATCTGCCCTTTCTCAAGGCATTTCTTTAGACAAAGACTCTGTTTTTTCCTCTTTTCGGATGGTAAATATTTCTCAGAACATGGAGTGCAAATCAACAGAGTTTTTTATTATTTCTAATTTTGATTATTAATTACATTATATAATATTAGTATAAGAATATTAGTTTTTAAGATGAATCTGTTGATTAGGAATTAGGGGATGCTCAGATATCACAGACATGAGAGTCCAACTACATTGCATTGCATTGCCGGAATCCATGTTGTATATTTGAAAGGTACATGGGAACGTAAAAAAGGAAAGAGAGGGATGGGCTTTCTCTCACTTTTGGCATAGCGGGCCCCGGTAGGAGGCTCGCACGACGGGCTATTAGCTCAGTGGTAGAGTGCAGCAGTCAATTATTTTGGTGTCCCTTTTTTCAATACCATATCTAATTGAATGAGATTTCTCATGGATCTATACGGCCGAGATATCGCAAAAACCAGTATGACACATTGATCAATGCACTGCTAACTTTTGAGAGCTATAACTTTTGATCCGACCGTTGAATTTTCAAGTTCCATACCTTTTCAGAAACAGGAAGTCAAGATCTTTCCAAGGATGTCAAGATCAATCCGATCAGAGGAGGTTAGAGGCTGGCGGCCCTTGAAGTGCTGTCGCCTTGAAGTTTGTGTCGGGGATATAAATAGCCCAGGCACCCCTCAAACCAAAAAACACAAGGTATTGTTCTTATACCCAGTCTTCTTTTCCTTGGTTCTACATTTGTGATTTGGGGTTTAGGGGTGTGAATGAAGCTTTTTGGCTACCATCCACGCCCATAACCTTCTAAATCTTTTTCTTTCATTTATTTTGCTTTTATGCCTTTATAACATGATTTATCCTTTTCTTTAGCATGTTTCTTTCTTTCTTTGTGTTTCTAACTTAAATCTCCTTGCTTTTATGTCCTTACATGTTCATATGTTTAGATCTACATGCTTAGGGTTTTATGCCATGTTTTCCTATGTTTTTTTGCCTCTTTTTGTTCTAGGTAGACGTAAGGGTTACATGCTCACATGCTTGTATGACTTTGTTGGCTATGCCTTGCTTGGATCTATGTGTATTATGTATTTATTTCCATGCTACATGGTTAGATCCTTGTCTTCACATGCTTATATGCTTGGATTCACATTCTTCCATGTTTATGTGCTAAGTTTCTACATGTTTTCATGTATGTTTCTATGCCTATATGTCTAGATCTATGTTCTCACATGTCTATGTGCTTGTAAAACAAAGACATTGATTTTAGCAACCATGATTTAATCGAGGTTGATTTTTCAAAGATTTCCTAGCCCTAGAACCTAGAATCTTGGGATGTAGAAATAGTGTTTTATTGTTTTACAAAAAATGAGAACATATACATATGATCTACTTGATAATTGATGAACCTGGATAAAATCTTGAATGCTGATGAGGGAATCGAGAACTGTATTTGCCCAATCTAAAATGAGGTAACCGAGTATTGTATTCGCTCTATCTGGGAGCCGACTGAGAACTTTATTTACCGAATCTGATTTGGAATGATTGAGAACTCTATTCTCCCAATCTGGAATGAGGTGACCAAGAACTGTATTTTCCTAATCTGGAAGCCGATTGAGAACTTTATTTGCCCAATCTGGCTTGGAATGATTGAGAACTCTATTTGCCAAATCTGGAATGAGGTGATCGAGAGCTGTATTCGCTTGATTTGCCCAATCTAACTTAGAATGATTGAGAACTCTATTCGCCTAATCTAGTATGAGGTGACCAAGAACTGTATTCGCCCAATTTGGAATGAGGTGACTGAGAACTGATTTCGCTCAATCTGGAAGTCGACTGAGAACTTTATTCGCCTAATCTAACTTGGAATGATTGAGAACTCTATTCGCCCAATATGGAAAAAGGTGACTGAGAATTGTATTCGCCCTATCTGGAAGCCAACTAAGAACTTTATTTACCCAATCTGACTTGGAATGATTAAGAACTCTATTTTCCCAATTTGGAATGAGGTGATCGAGAATTGTATTTGCCCTATCTGGAAGCCGACTGAGAACTTTATTCGCCCAATTTGACTTGAGGTGATTGAGAATTGTAGTCGCCCGAACTGGAAGCCGACTGAGAGCTTTATTCGCCCAATCTGGCTTAGAATGCTTGAGAACTCTATTCACCCAATCTGGAATGAGGTGAACAAGAATTGTATACGCTCGATCTGGAATGAGGTGAACAAGAATTGTATACGCTCGATCTGGAATGAGGTGACCAAGAATTGTATTCGCCCGATCTGGAAGCTGACTGAGAAAATTATTCACCTAATTTGACTTAAGGTGACCAAGAACTGTATTCACCCGATCTGGAAGCCGACTGAGAACTTTATTCGCCCAATTTGACTTGGAATGATTAAGAACTCTATTCATCCAATTTGGAATGAGGTGATTGAGAATTGTGTTCGCCCGATCTGGAAGTCGATTGAGAACTTTATTCACTTAATCTGACTTGGAATGATTGAGAACTCTATTTGCCCAATTTGGAATGAGGTGACCAAGAGCTGTATTCACTCAATCTGGAAGTCGACTGAAAACTTTATTCGCCCAATTTGACTTGAGGTGACCGAGAACTGTAGTCGCCGGAATTGGAAGCCGACTGAGAACTTTATTCACCCAATCTGGCTTGGAATGCTTGAGAACTCTACTCGCCCAATCTGGAATGAGATGATCGAGAACGATATTCGCCTGATCTAGAAGCCGATTAAGGACTTTATCTGCCAAATCCTGACTTAGAATGATTGAGAACTCTATTCGCCCAATCTAAAAATCTGTAAAAGAAAAGTAAAATTAGAATTTTGATGACTGAGACTTTATTCGCTCCATTTATGGAATTTTCCCTTCCTTTTTGTTTCACTTGATCAATTTTATTCCTTGTGAAATTCTTTTTTCTTTTTTTTTTCTTTTCTTTATTTTTATTTTAAAGCCTGAATTATTTATTTGAAAATTTTCTCTTCCTTCTTTCTTTTCTTCTTTCTTTCCAACAGAATTGATGCCACAATTTTTGAAAACATTTCTAAAAAATTTTATGGACCATTTTTTTCATCTCTTTTTTTGAAAATTTCTCTTTCAAAATTTTTTCATTTCATACATTTTTTTTTTTTTTTTTATTTCATTCACTTTCATCATTCATTTTTTTCTTTCAATTCACTCATTTTTTTCATCTCTCATTCATTTTTTATTTTGATGAGTTAACTCAAGTTTGACCGAGTCAACTCAGTCAAACCTAAGTTGACTCAACAACTCATGTAAAAAAAAGGCAAAGGGGGCCGAAAATTGTGGCCCCCTTTTGTTTTTTACTCCATCTTTTTTTCCTTCTTCTTCTTCTTCTTCTTCTTCTTCTTCCTCCATTATTACTATTCCAAGCTTTATTCCTCTTGCATTCCCTCTTTTTCCACACCATTTCTTGATTATCACTTCTCTAGTCTGTCAAACTTGATTTCTTCCATTCCCTTGAATATTTCTTTTGATCTTTGAGTTTTTGTGCCTCTTTGAAAAACCCATTTTTGAAACCCATTTTCATTTTTCTTCCCCCAACTTCCATGACATTTCCTCCTGAACCACCTTACTTTCTTACATTCAATGGGAAGAAGTATCACCCATTAATAGATTTCAAGGTGAGCTCATGCTCCACACTTATCCAAAAAAGATTTCAAGGTGAGCTCAATTTTTTTTTTTTTTTTGTTGGTAAATTTGTTGATTTCTTGTTTCGTTGGGAAATTTATGATAAGGCACTATCATTTTGTTGTCATTTGTTCTTATGGGAATTTTTGGATATTGTATGATTTGGATGGAAATCATTGTGTAGACATGTTGATTTTTTGGGGTATTTTTGAATTGTTGAGTTGTTTGGTATTATCGAGTTTGGAGAATGTTGGTCATTGGTTGAATTTTCTTTTGGGTATGATTTTGGACATTGTTGGATAATTTTGATTGATTGTGAATTTGATTTGTAGACAAAGTTGGGTAAGCTCATTTTTGATGGGTCCATAGGTGTTTGTGCATTATTTTTCATGGGTATGGAAAGAAAATTTTTCTTTGTGTATTATACTTCATGGATATGGAGAAATTTTTTTTGGGTTGATTAAGATATTGTTAGGACGTCGTAGAATTTAAAATTTTGAAATGGCATTTAGGCTCGGCAAATTTTTGATGAGGGCATCTTTATTTTGTTGGTTGGGATTTTGGAGTAAGTATTTTTGGAACAAGGTATTTTTGTGGATGTCATGATGATTGGCAAGGTTTCATTTTTTGTTTCAATTTTTGTTGTTGTTGTTTGTTTATATTTCTCATGTGGAGTATTCTTGTTAATTGTAGAATCTTAAGAGCTGGGTATTCTACAGTTATTGAAACACAGGTGGGCGGCAGTATCCCCAGACATTAGAAATGTCATCAATGAAGCCAGTTTCCAATCTTTTTTCCAAGCTTTTTTGGATTACGACACCACTAAATACAAGGATCTTCAACTGCTTGTCGCATTATTTGAGCAATTCTGGGATACCACTTGTACCTTTCATTTTCCGGGCATTGGCGAGGTGATGTTGACGCCATATGACTTCTTAGCCATTATTGGCTTAAAATTGGGCGGTGAGAGAATTGAGAGTAATGATGCCATTTCACTAGCGGAGATTATGAGTTTTTTCGGTGTGATCCTTCCACGAGTTAGTAGTAAAAATGTGTCCTTGATGTGGCTGTATTCCAATATTGACAAGTGTGAGACCGTACCTAGATGTTTATGCTCCTTTTCATTGGAACTCTCTTGTGTCCTGACTTGGGAAGCAGTGTGAGTTTAAATTACTTGTGGAGTTTGAGGGACATCAATCAGATTAAAAATTATGATTGGGGTGGCATGGCTTATGCTACCCCCTTGCACTTTATGACTCAGCATTCTTGGCGTAGTCTTTCAAGCTTAGGAGGTGCACCATTTGTTTGGTAGGTGAGATTTAAATTCTTGATCAGGTGTATTTTTTAAAGGTTATTTGTGTTGTTGTTAATGTGTGCCTATTTTTTTTTTCTTTCTTTTTGCTTTTTGTAGGTATGGATGTATGAATATTTTGGGGTTGGTCCACAGCTTTTGGAAAATGTTGATAGTATGTTTTCAAGGTTTCTTTACTGGTTGCCTAAGTATCGTCTGTCAATACCTCCTAAGCGTTCTTTGTAGGCTTGAAGGATGGTGATTGACAGCTTAGATGGCGATGAGGTGAGTTTTTTCTGTTTTGTTTTGTTTTTTGTTTTTTGTTTTATTTTTTTTTGTTTTTTTGTTTTTGTTTTTGTTTTTTTCCATTTTGGGTTCTTTGTGATGTTTAGATGTCCTTGGACCCTTGGCTTGGATGTGAGGAGCATGATGAATGTGCATGGGCTCGAAAGTTGAATGAGCACTAGGTCTTGTTCGAATATGGCCACGGGAGGTACTGGTATCTTGGTGACCGGGTGCTACCTCAGGTTCAACACATGTACCCTCCTGAAACAATTCCTGCTCATCCTTGTCCTTCTATTTGGTTAGCAGACCTTCTGACTAATGAAGAAATAGCTTGTGCTTGAATTGGCCTTGTTGTTTCTGGGATACCGAGAGACTATCTTGAATTTGTCAAGGCTCACTTGCAGAGTTACTTACCTGATATCTCGGGAGCATCAGTGAACTTCTTTCTTTGTCAAATTAATTTGCATTATGATTTGCATCATTTTTTTATTTTGCCCTTTATGAAAATGTCTGAATGTTGCATCTTTTATGCTTCATCCTCTGGGGCTGAGAGTCCTTCTCCTAGCAATGCTAGTGGCCCTTCTACTTCTTTCACGGAGACATATCCCAATTTTCGGGCATGGCAATATAAGATAATGAATTCTAATGGATCTTATAGCTTTATGGATCTAGACTGGTAGGAGTATACCCTGAGTGTCCCTTGGACTAGCCGTGTACATTTCAAAATCCTTTGGTCTCTTGTTTCATTCTCTATCTATCCAACTATTTCTAAACTTGTGGCCTTTTGCTCTAGATGGGTGTTGATCTTGTGGAGGAAAGAATGTGGATGATTGGAGGTTTGCAACTATGGCATGCACGCAATCTTCCCAACATGTGTTTGTCGATGCCTCGCCTTGTGGCTTTCTTGTCGACCACCCATCCTGGCTGTAGACACTCGATTTTGCACCCACAATTTAATATCGAAAGATGCCTAAAATGACCATTTCATATATCCAAAAAATCATAATTGCATTACATGCATTAATTCATTCATTGCATATCATAAAAATGATCTTGAGATTCTAACGGTAACGACGGTATGACCGATTCCCAAATTGGACCGTCGGATTGAAAGATATCACAAGATCGAATGTTCACGGTTTGCATGCATTTTGTTTGGGTTGAACCGATCATGTGTGATTAATTGAAATTAATTCTAATTCGTTAAACAATTAAAACTAATTAAATAATTTTGTGATTGGTTGTTGGTTTTTGTCAAAATAAGCCTGCTTGCATGGGAATAAAATGGATAATCAAATAACATGGGAATTGTTGATAATTAATTCTTTTTAGAATATTTATCTATCAGATAATTATTATTTTAAAGACCTAATTATCAAAATAAAAGGGGATAATTTTAGAATACGAGTTAAAAACACGTCCAAGTGCAATTCCCGACTCAGAAAATCCTTAAAAAAAAGTCCAAATTGAACCAAAGATGGAAGTGGGGCTCAACACGTGAGAGGGCCAATTGGCACTTCCTATGTGCCGATTGGCACAACTTCGAGGCCTAGCCAGGAAACCCTTTGATTAAGATAAAACACATTTGTTATGAATTTTTGGGGATAATGACATAATCCAATTTGTATCAGATCCTATTTAGCTTATTTTTCAAGCATCTAACCTCTATAAATAGGAGAAAAACATCAGAAATTAGGGCCTTTTTTTTCTGACTTCTTTGCTCCCTTTACGTTAAAGACGTTCTAAAAGCCTTGGCTTTAAGAATTTCTTTTCTGTAAGTGACATATTTTAGATCTCAAAGAGGTCAAACTTCTTTGATTTCTAAAGTATTTTTTTGATTGAAGGGTACATTCATGCAAGTAGGTCTATCCTCTCACTCTTTGTTTATTCTTTTCTTTCTTATCTGATATATGTGATTTGTTCATTGCATAACTTTCAGGAATGTATGTATGATTTTATTCATTGTTGATACAATCTTGTTCATATATATTTTTTGCCATGTTCACATGTTTAATTTGTTGTTTAATAGTTGATTAACACGTTTAAGATTTTGTTCTCCTTTAAATTTCAAGATCTGCACTAAATTACAAAAAAAAAAACATTTTTTTTTAAAAGAACAACAACAAAACAGATTTTTATTTTCATTAAATACAAATCTGAAAATTTTCAACAATAAAAACTGATCTGTATTTTCATTAAATAGAGATCTGAAATTTTTTCTAAATAAAAACTGATTTGTATTTTCATTAAATACAGATTTGAAATTTTTTCTGAATAAAAAATGATTTGCATTTTCATTAAATACAGATCTAAAATTTTTTCTGAAATTGATCTGTGTTTTCATTAAATACAGATCTAAAATTTTTCTACATCCAAAACAGATCTGTATTTTCATTAAATATAGATCTGAAATTTTTCTACACATAAAAACTGATTTGTGTTTTCATTAATTACAGGTTTGAAATTTTTTTGCATATAAAAACTGATTTGTATTTTCATTAAATACAGATCCGAAATTTTTCATTGTAAAAAATGTTTTCTTCAATGTAAAATATCACCAAATTTTTTTTTTTTTTGTTTCTTTTTAAACAGAAATTGCAGATTTCGAATTCTTAAAGAATGAATTAATCTTAAATGTAGGAATTTCAATACGACAATGTAATGTCATGCATCATTTAAATGGGTATATAAATGGTCATTTAGAGTCTAGAAGATCAAACTCTGTCTGGACAGAATGGGTGCCTAACACCTTCCTATTCTGTAACCTAGCCCCCAAATCTAGTTTTTGGTTCATAGCATTAGTGCATTATCCTTTCGCTTTTTAGATAGTAATCTAGGAAACAAAGCCTTGCAATTTTCCTTTTTTAGATTGTAATCTAGGAAAAAAGGCTTTGTAATCTTTTACTAGATTGTAATCTGGGAAACAAAGCCATGTATCTTTCAATTTATCAAATTGTAATTCATTCAAATTAATGAGAGGTTGTATTATTCGAATATACACCTTGTGTATTTTTTTTTTTTTTTTTTTTTTTTTTGTAACCAAAAGAAAAAAAAAGTGGCAACTCTACACATAATCCTGAAAAGGGAAGGTGCCGATGCCTCACCCCTTTTCTAAGAGCTAGTTTTTCGGTCTCTCATAGTGGTGACTCCACTGGGGATTTCAAGGGTTAAGCTTCACATTAGACTTTAGATGACCAATTATATACCCTTGTTTTTTGTGTTATGTTTTTGTTTGGTTCTTTGTGTCTTGTATTACTTGTATAATATTTTGTTTGAAGTTGCCATGTTAGTTGTTAAAAGCTTTCCCTAACTGTTATAGTGTGTGCCATCACAACAACGAATATGCATGTACCCATCTCAACATATGGTAGTAACCATGGATCATTTCGGGTACCCAGTGGTGAACTCACCAACTCATAGCCTAAAGTCATTGGATCATTTCTTGTTGACTAAAAAAGATAGACCATACCGTTTGGACCAATGTAATGTTCATTACATTACAATTTGGGAGGTGTAACGTCCTAGCTATGGTAAACAATAAAACAACAAACCCTCCCTACAATGTAATGACTTAGAACTTGTCCTTAGGCTGGTCCATGTTAAAATTGCATTGCATTTTGTGCGTGTTTGTTTCATTGATAGATTGGTATAGATGGGAACCTAGCTTTGTTTGACCCAACCAAGCCTTTTCTTAGGGGAGAACTTGGTCAGGATCAGAGGGAAGATTCTAAAGAGAATCCAAGGACGATAGCCAAGTTAACAATTCTAGTTCCAAGCCTATCACAATATTGAAGCCCTTGAGTATAGAACGCACTCCACAGTTCCAACCCTGTGTTCGACTTGCAAGACATCCCAAGCCACAAGAAATCTAAAGACTCTGTCACCATGACAGAAGGGGAAAAGCACCTAAACACTAAAGAGCCAATGAGCACTCAAGAGCTAGTAAACGCTATGGTGGCAAGCCAAATTCAGTTAAGGGAAGACATGAACCCTATTGTACAGCAGTTTCAGAACCTGAAGGGTAGCCAAAAGGAAAACAAGTCCGATAAAAATCCCCCTATCTCGGAGAGTGAGAAGAAGATTAATGAGAAGATAAGTAAGATGGAAGAGATGATCAAAAGGGCCCATAAGTTGGAAGATCTCATGGTTTACTAGTTGCTTTACTTTTCCTAGATGTGAGATTGCTCCCTAAGTTCATGATGCCGGTCTTGGCCAAGTTCGACGGTACAGGCTGCCTCGAATCCCACTTAAAGATGTACATGAGGGCTATGCAACCCCTGGGAGCTATTGAAGAAATGTTGGCACGAATGTTCCAAAACACCTTGACTAGAGCTGTTTTCAGGTAGTTCCTCAATGTTGTAGACAATAAAGCAAGAAACTGGGAAGACGTTTGTAAGGAGTTTCACAACTAGTACAAGTACAATATAAAAGTGGATGTGACAAGGAGAGATTTGGAGATCACTAAACAAGGGCTAAAAGAATCCTTCTCTTCCTTCATTGCCAAGTGGAGGTCCAAAGCCGCACAGATGATGAATAGGCCAAAAGAAGAAAAGCAATTAACCATGGTTGTAAAAACCTTGTTACCTATATACCATAAATAATTGTTTGCTCCGTACTTTTCGAATTTTAAAGCTTTAATTGTTGCTGGTACCCAAATTGGGGATGCAATAAATAATGGCACCCTAAAAAATGAGGATACACCTAAGTTTAAAAAGAATTTTGGGTCAAGTTTCAAAACTGCAAAGGTCTCTAATATATATAAAAATGATCCCTACCAACTTATTGCCCCAATGCAAATATTGCAAGGGCCATCTCTAAGGCCTAGGAGGGAGTTTCATGAACTGTCCATGCCAATGAGTCAAGTGTTTGAAAAACTGAACACAAAGGGGTTACTAAAACCCTTAGACCCAAAACTAGTACCAAACCCATTACTTGCAAGATTTGATGTGAGTAAAAGGTGTGCTTACCATCAAGGCCCAGTCCACGACACTAACATATGTTATAACCCACGTTATGCAATCCAAGATTTAATAGACACTAAGGTTATTGCATTGCCTACAAGGCCTAGTATTACCAATAACCCCTTGCCCAACCATAATTTTGGGAGAGGACCAAGGATTAATTGTTTGATGTCTGAAGAAGAAGGAGAAAAGAACCTGTTTGAGTTGATTTATGACCTAACCGAATGCTTTATGATGACTTGGGAAGAATTAATGGGTATGACGTCCCTTGTAGGGTATGATATATGGAGTTAGGATACTACAAAAAAAATTACCCAACATCCACATACAGGGGGAGACACTTCAAACCCCAGTCAAATGATCCAACATCCACATATGGGGGGAGATACTTCAAACCCTAGTCAAATGACCCAACATCTACATATGGGGGGAGAGACTTCAAACCCCAATTAAATGATCCAACATCCAAATACCCAGACACTTCAAACCCCTAGACATTGAATCAAATGACTCATAAAAAATTACCCACATCATAAGGGGGAGGGGGGGGGGGAGACACTTCAAACCCCCACATTTGGAGACAGACAACTCGATAGAGGCCTTGAACAAGTCAACCTAACAAACACTCAATGAAGAAAATGAGGTCCTTAACTAGTTGCAGAAGACCCAAGCTAAGATATCTTTATGGGGTTTACTCATGGCCTTATACAAGCACTGCCAGAATCTGGTGGACCTTCTCAATCAAATTTAACTCACTACAACCACTACTTCTCAAGATCTGAATGCTATGATTGGGTCTATAAGTAGGGAACTTACTATTTCCTACTCTGACAAAGATTTGACAAAGAAGGGGAAGCACCACAATGACCCATTGCACATTATTGTAGATGCCAAAGACAAGAGGATCCCAATGGTCTTAATTGATGACAGAAGTGCCTTGAATGTGTGTCTGTGAGAGACCGCCAAAATTAAGGGTGCTCTCAAAAAAGAGATTTTTGAGTGCTTTTAAGGGCACCTCTCTTTTTGGGTAAGTGGTGTGGAGTCACCATTTATTTTTTATACAAAAAAATAAGAAAAAAAAATTAAATACAACTTTACATGACCGAATTTGTTTCATTCTCATTGATTGAGAAAAAAAAGTGCAAATTTGATAAATCAAATATTACATGGCTTTGGGTCCTAATTACAATTTACCAAAGATACATA
The DNA here is from genome assembly GCA_023736055.1 of Quercus glauca. Lineage (NCBI taxonomy): Eukaryota > Viridiplantae > Streptophyta > Magnoliopsida > Fagales > Fagaceae > Quercus > Quercus glauca. The sequence continues at coordinate 40,900,920 of CM043325.1, forward strand.
GCTTTTTGTCCTAATTACAATCTACCCAAAATAAAAAATAAAAATAAAGCCTAGGTCTACCTATCCAAAGACACTAAATTTGGAGGCTAGGTTACGGAATGGGAGGGTGTTAGGCACCCATTCTGCCCAAACTGAGTCTGGTCTTCTAGACTCTCATGACTGATGTACCCCTTTTATGCATGACATGAACGATATGTTGCACACATGAAAATCTGAATCACATAAGTCTATTTATGAATGCATCCTCTTCTTTATTAAAAAATTCAGACCTATATTGTGATAAAAAAAATTGATTTGGTTTAGAAAAATCAAATCTATTTTTGTACATGTAAAAAAATAGTTTTTGGCATAGAAAAGTCAGATCTGTGTTTTTATGTCAACCAAAGTCTTTTGGTTTAAAAAAAAATAGCAAATTTGTTTTTGAGAACTAGAAAAATTGGTTTTTGGTTTGTATTAAAAAAAATTAGATCTATTTTATAACAAAAAAATTTAGATTTGTAGAGAGCTAGAAAAAATTAGATCTGTGTTATTATGTAAAATAAAATAAGAAAAATATTTTTTTAGAAGAGAACTATATTCATGAAATAAACCTATGCTACATGTATCAGACAAAACAAACAAAACTATTCATGACCTTTTTTTATTTCAAAATCTGCTATGTTAACAAAAATTCAAATCTATATCTAAAGAAGATGTAGATCAGTTTTTTGGATTTAAAAAATTCAAATTTGTATCTAAGGAAGGTAAAAATAAGTTTTTTGATTGAAAAAAAATCAGATCTACATCTAATGAAGATGCAAATCAGTTATTTTATTTTATTTTTTTTTATTGAGAAAAATTTAGATCTGCATCTAATGAAGATGCAAATCAATTTTTTGATTGAAAAAAATTCAGATCCACAACTATTGAAGATGCAAATCAGTTTTTTGATTGAGAAAAATTCAGATCTGCATCTAATGAAGATGCAAATCAGTTTTTTGATTGAAAAAGATATGATAACAAGCAAATTTTTAAAACAAAAAAATAGATCTTGACAAAAAAAACATCAAAAAATTATTCAATAGAGAAAATATCGACAACACATGATATGAGCATTTAAAAATGAAAACTAAACAAATATTTATTCATGCATCACCAAATTAAAAGAGGTAGAAGAAGAAAAAGTAAAGAAAAACTACCTCTTGCATGGACGTACTCTTTTTCTTGAGAGAATATTTTAGAATTCAATGAAATTTATGCAATTATCTTTAAAACCTAAAAATCCTTGCTTACAAAAAAGAAATTCTTAAAACTAAAGCCTCTAGAACCTCTTTAACGTAAGAGAGAAAATACCAGAAAGGGGAGTCAGAAAGAGGGGAAATTTGAGGGCGTGAAAAAGTGTCAAATTTTGAGATCCAGTCTCTATTTATCAAGTTTGGATGGCTCGAAAAAATAGCTTAGACGATCAGAATATGAACTGGGACGCGTCCTTATTGCTAAAAAATCGAAAAAGGATGTGTTTTAACGTAATCCCAATGCCCTTGGGCTGAGGCCCAACTATGTGCCATTTGGCACTCGGCACTTTTGGGTGCCAATCCCACTTTCTAGTTTTAGTATGTTTTGGACTCCTTTTTTTGAGATTTTTTGAGTCGGGAGTTGCACTTAGACGCGTTTTTAATTCGTATTCTAAAAATTATACTCCTTTCTGAATTATTCAAGTCTTTTTAGTAACAATTATCTTGTAGATAAATACTCTAAAAAAATCTTGATAAAGTCTAGATTATCCACAACTTTGTTGTTATCCAATTATCCCTTTTATTCCCATGCAAACAATCCTATTTTTGACACTAACTATCAACCAATCACAAAATTATTTAATTAATTTTAATTGTTTAAACAATTAGAATTAATTTAAATTAATCATGCGTGGTTGACTCTACCTAGACACAATACATGCTAATTGTGCAAACTTGATCATGCGATATCTTTCGATCTGACGGTCCAATTTTAAAACCGGGCATACCGTTGCGACCATTTGAATTTCAAGATCATTTTTATGATATGCAATGAACAAATTAATGCATGTATACCAAAAGGTTCGGTTTCCGCATGAAGAAGCCATAGTTACCATATATGGCAATACTTTGACCATACCAAAGCCCATTTTTGGTATCGATTCTGAGAAGGAGCCATTAACCCTAGATGGCTTTGAGATTGAGAAACCTGGATTTGAAAGAAGAGAAGAAGACGTTGAAAATATCCCTATGGACTTTTGATCCCTATAGCAATAACAATGTGATCGCAATGATTAGAAAGATGAGTTATATTCCAAGGATGAACCTAGGGAAGACTGTGACAGGGGCATCTGTTTAAGTTACGACAATTCCTAATGCCACACCACCTTTTGGGCTAGGTTATAAACCTACAGATGATGACTTGTTAGAAATGGAAGTGAGGAGGATGGCCCATGCAAAGGCCAAAGTAAAAGGACTTCCTTGTCCTTCGGAACCCCTGAAGCCTTACACTCCCACATTAAATGGAAAGTTTGTCCAAGCTAGAGATAGTCCTATTGGGGATTCCCTAAATCGAGATACAAACTTGAGTTAAAAACAACGGTGCTTGGATTTGAGCTATTCTTTGATTGTGACAACAAGCTCCCAGAATTGAAGAAGGGAGGCACAAATTGAGTCCCGACTAATTGGGCTGATTACATGGATCCTGATGAAAAGATTACACTTTTGGGAGATACTATCTGCAATATAGAAGAAGAAAAACACTGGGAGGCTTGCCAACATGCATTGAAAAACCCATATGAAACAAGAACAAATGATGAAAAAGAGGAAGGGGGAGAAGCCCTTAGTGATGATGGTGAAATTAGTAACAGCAAGAGTGATAATAGTGGCGACAACAGCAGTAGCGACAACGGAGATAGTGGGGACAATAACAACAATGATAGTGATAGAGAAAAGAGTAGTAGCAAAGATTATGATAGCCAAGATAGTGGCAATGATAGGAGAGAACCCCCTAGTGATAGAGAGGATGAAGATGTGGGATCTTTCTATGAAGACTAGTTTGATGATGATGTGGACTACTACAATGGAGACATAAAGGATGATGTAGAAGCTGAGGGTGAAGATATAGAGGATGATGTAGAAGCCGAGGATGAAGATGTAGGAGATGATGCAGAAGCCGAAGATGAAGATGTAGAGAAGGATGCAGAAGCTGAAGGTATAGATTATGATGAATACCTCTATGAGTGACCCTTGTGTTGGGAAATTTAGAACCCGGTTGATAGAAATAACAAGTTTTAAATCCAAGTTGTTAATTAAATTTATTATGAATAAAACTTGTTAAAACAAACAAACATAAATATCATGTCAATAATGAATGCAGCGAAAAAGTAAATAAGACAAGATATGACGACCCAGGAAAACCAATGAAACCAACCAATTTCACAGTAAAAACCTGGGGAGAAACCTTCCCAAAAAGCAATCCACTATAGTAAAGAAAAGTTTCAGATCTAGTATAAAACCTTTATCCCTAGACTCTATAATCCCCGTAGATGAACTCACAGTAAAATCTTTTATTGCTTCAAAACCTCTGAACTCTTCAATATATGAACGCCACCCTTTGATGATGCACGAATCCTAGTATGTGACTAACTAATTACGCGGATCCTAGTATGCGACTTAATCACCAACTAGAAGAAGATTGTTAGCTGCAAAGTTCTTCACTTCATCAAAAATGAAGATCAAGAAGCACTTGGTTACAAAATCCTAAGGCGCAAAAGATGCAGTAGCTTTTTTCAGAGAGAATAACGCATCGGTCACCTTTTGCATATGTTTTACTTGTATTATCTTATGTGACGACCTCTAAAATAAGCCTTATATAGGTTTAGGGTTGTGAGAAAATAAACCCTACACAAATACATAAGCTTGGCCTAAAAATCAGATCTAAAAATCTGAATTCTCATAACCTCGATAGATACCTCGATCGATCGGGAGGTGTCGAGCTTTATTAAACCTCGATAGATAGCTAGGTGTCGAGGAGGTGTCGAGAAGCTGTCAAGAGGACAGGAGCTTTCTCGATCTATTGACCAGCTGCGAAGAAGATGTCGAGATTGCGATAACAATCAATTGAAGAGCTCGATAGATAGTCTAGCTGTCGAGCAGCTGTCAAGCTATTTGTCCACAGGTGCCGAGCTATCTGTCCAGCTTTAATGACACATTTTCTTCACTTATTTCTTGGTCCAATCTTCATGGCTTTAATAATAGACTTGAATAACATGTTCCTCGAAGTATTAAACACATCCTAGATCTACCCAATTACAAGTAAATTGCGTTTTGTCAAAAAATTAGCCAATTACACAAAATATGTCCTTAACAATCTCCCCCTTTGGCAATCCATTACAAAACCACAATAAAAAAATGAACATATGAGAGAAGTCATAAATCACTTAACTCATACTCACTTGTTGAATACAATAAAATCTATCCTAACACAAACTCTTGAAAAACTTTGCAAGAAGAGAGTTTATGGCAAGTAGACTTTGACAACCTGTATTTCTGAAACACTTTAAACAAAAATCATCAAGGCATCTTAGTGTGAAATAGAAATAATAGATTGCATACAAAAAATAAGAAACATGTGTATAAAGATAGAAAAGAAACAACACATGTAGAGATAGTTGAAAGAAACAAACATCAGCATATAAAGAAGATAAGCACAATGTATGTAAATAATGGTCACAAGACCCAAGGTACAAGAAGAATGAAGTAAACACTCCCCCTAACAAGATGAAACACAACTCCCCCTTACAGAGGCATGTATTTCTCCCCCTAACATGTAGAATCTCAAACTCTACTGTTAGGATTAGTGCCCTTAAATCCTATTGTATGATGCTATGTATGATATTAAGTGTAACATTGTGTTTGACATTATGTTTGACTTAATGTTATGATTAATAAAGTTGTTTTTATTATTATCTGAAATAATGGTAACATGAATATTGGGACATTATCATGTAGTCCATGAGATGCATAGTATATGATTTATGTGAAAAGTCATAGAAAATATAAATCACAAGTTCTTTGTAAACTCAGAATTATAGTTTGTAGTCGGTGATGGAATTGGGCATTTCATCTGCGAAGACTATAACATATCAACTACAATGATTTGTCTTGATCATGGAAGTGGAGACTTCTATTTGATATATTGATATGTTTTAAGAGTTAAAACATATTGAACTGGACTGTTATGAGATTTATTATTCTCTTAAGGACTGTCAAATGAATAATAAATCTCACGACTTATATTTGCATGAACTCTTAATCCTGAGAGAATAATAGACCTGATCATGAAGTGTAGGTTGCTTTGATATATCAGGAGTGAGATCTAAAGTAACGGTCAAAACTTCAGTATGTTGGGCAGCCACATTTAGTGTTGATGGAACATATATTCTTAAGATGGAATTCATAGTCTCTTAACGGAGATATAAAATGTTCCCTTGAGATAAGTTTAATGGGTACGGTTATTACGAATGTTAGGCCTAACCACTTTAGTAAGTAGTTACTAAAATATATATTTATGAAATTGGATTTCATAAATATATGATGAATAACTTAAAATGATTAAACCGAATACTCAAGGATTAAGATGTAGTAATTTACAAAGTGACAGTCTACATTCATGACTTTGTATTACTACGAATATTTTATGAACGAGTTGAATGTATAATAAAGTCTTGGGATATAATTTATAGATAAGGCCTAGAGTGCAACTATATTTATATAGTGGTATTAAATATAGTTAATGGTAACTTTGGACTTGTCAAGAGTTGACAGAGAAGCCCAAGGCCCATTGGAGCTAGTGTCTTATTGGTCCCACTCCAAGCTACATACTAGAGCTCAATTGGAAAGGCCCAAATGGATAGCCCAATTAAATAATCAGTTATTAGGAGAGAAACATACAAAATTTTATATACACAACAAGTTTATGAAATGGTGTGTATGGGTGTGAGTGAAGCCACTCAATTACTCTCCTTTGGAAATTGATTGAGAGACCACACATCTTAGGCGTTAGTGGAATTGGAGTGAAGATTGAAAGTGTTCTTGAGAATTTCTGATCTTTGATTTTGAAATTCGTTGCACCAAGGTACACTCTCTTGTTCTATATTTTAAAACTTACATAATGCATATTATCAATTCTGAATAAAGTAGATCTATTATTTTTCCGCTGCGTTTATGCATATTTCCAACATCCACAAATTCTCCCCCTTTTTGTCATGATTGACAAAGGGTGCAAGAAGCTAGAAAGTTTCACCCGAGAGACATTAAGACGATCAAGGATGATCATAGGGGCACAAGAAATCCATATAAATGCATGAATGTAATGAAACAAGATGCTATGGATGACAAGAGAAAGATGCAAAACACACACACACTAAATAAGTCTAACTAATTTTATATTTCAAAAACAAGTCAAGACAGTTTAGTGAGCATACATTAACACATGTAAAACCTTGTAATGGCCAAATCACATTGTACTTGTACATGTATCAAAAGTAGCAAAGAATATTGCATGTTGTGTGTGAAAAACATCGCAAGATTGCATAAGTGTATACATGCTATGATGATTTGAGATATGAGAAAATCGCTTTAACTCACACACAATCATAACTGTTTGATGGGGACTATCACCTTCGAAGTACATCTTATAACTCCCACATCTCCTTGAATACACGCTTGCAATCATATTTAAAGCATTTTTAATCTTTTTGCTTTATATTTTTCTTTGCATATTTTCTTTTTAAGCATATCATGCATGGATATGTAAGAGATAGAAAAGAAATACCCAATGATATTTGACATTTCAATTTTGCTATGCCGAAGCACACAAATGTCATAGACATCACACTTTTGCTATGCTGAAGCATACAGATGTCATTCATGATTGGCGGGCAAAAGTAGTGAGATGGTAATTTATGCATTTCTCTTAGGATTTTGTAGTCCTACCCATCAAAAAGAGTGATATGAGTATTAAGTCTAAGAGATAACTTAATCTTACTCATCACAAACAAGAGCCACAAAGCTCACTTGCTTGTGCATAGAGATGCTCATCCAAGCTACAAATGATACAAAGTTTAGAAAATTTTGTTTCAATGGCCATCCAAGGTACATAAGTACCAATGTGCACAAAACACACACTGTTTTTGTATTTTTCTAATTTTTCCTTTTTATTTTTATTTTGAAAACAAAACAAAGTAAAAAATAGACAACCAAACAAAAACAGACAAACAACATGAAAGCAGATTGAAAGATGCATGATGGCATGATAGAAAGGTGCAGATTCATGAAAGGGTGATTCCAAAAGCAGATAAGAAATCAGCAAAAAAAGTCCTACTTTAGATAGAGAGAATTAAAGTAGAGGACAAACAGAAAAGACAATTAAGTCTTAGGCTCCTTTTTCACCCACACAGCACGAGTCTTTGGTCGTGAAGATGAAAAGGCACGTGTCCTAGTATGTCTATTGAAGGACATAGAAGAATTAAAATTCTCCTGAAATTGAGTTAAAAAGCTCAAGGCTTTTAATAACTCTCTAAACAAAGGTGTAGGTCCTTGAGAGGAAACCTGTGACCTTTTGGACAATTACTTACAAGGACACAAGTTAAAGCAATTAGGACGAATGTGTCTAGCAATACCACAATGGTGATAAACATGAGGTTTAACAAAGGATTTAGAATTAGCCAGATCAGTTTTGGATTTCATACATTTGTTACCTTTATTAGATTGTGGCACAAAGATAGTCCTTGATCCAAAAGCCTTGGAAGAGGAGGGGCTGGAGGAGACAGCATATCCTAAGCCAGTTTTGTCAGAACTAGGCTTTTGAGCACTCAATACCTCATCAAGCTTTGCACTAGACATCCTCTCTATTTGAGTTCTAGCTTGACTAAGCTTAACCTCAAGATTCTTGACCTTCTCTTCTAATGAGGTGTTCTCCACAACAAGAGTCTCAACTAACCTTGTAGTCTCATCTAGCTTGACTAACAGATCATCTTTTTCAATTTTTACCTCATTAAGCTCTTTTCTACAAAGATAAGAAGTATTTTCAGATTTTATAAATTCAGTGCATAGCTTATCATAGGCTTCCTGAAGGATTAACTTCTTGGATACTTCATCATTAGAAGAATCCTTACTGTCACTAGCACTCTCCATAATCACCTTATCGGTTGAGGCAACAAAGGCCATAACGTGACGACATTCATCCACAAACTCATTAGAGGAGTCATCCTCAGTATCACTCCAGGTAGCAACTAACCCTTTATCTTTTGACTCCTAGGTCTTTTCCTTGATGAGGTAGTTTGGGCACTCTATCCTCATGTGACCAAAGCCTTTGCACTCATGGCATTGGATGAGGGGTTTCTCATTTTTGCCATTTCTTGAGGATTTAGATTGCCTAAGAGGTTTGCCCTTATCCTTTCTCCTAAATTGAAAAAGCTTGATAATCTCCTTAGTTATGAAGGTTAGATCCTCATCCTCATCTTCACTTTCATCTTCAGAATTCTCAATCTCTTCCTATATACCCGTAAGAGCCAAGTTTTTACTCTTTCCACCTTTTCCCATCGAGCCTAATCCCATCTCATAGGTTTGAAGGTTCCCTACAAGCTTAGTCAAAGGAATTTGATCAATGTCCTTTGCTTCTTCAATGGCAATGATCTTGGCATGGAATCTTTCAGGTAAGGACCTAAGGATTTTCCTAACAATTTTGGATTTTGCGATAGATTCTCCCAACAATTTTGGTCTCAAGAATAGTCCATGCTTCCTTGGCAACTTCTGTGGATGATATTTTCTTGAATTCCTCATTGGTCACCCCACAGAACAAAGCACTCAAGGCCCTACTGTTGAAATTTGCCACTATGATTGTTGCATCATCCCAATCCACTAGCGCTTCCTTTGGCTTCATTCAACCAACTTCAACAGCTTGCCATACCTATTCACCTAGAGCCTGCAAAAAAACTTTTATACGAACTTTCCAGTACGCATAATTAATTCCATCAAATAAAGGATGTATAAATAAAGATTGTCCTCTATCCATAACAACATGGGTCAATGGATTAAAACAGCAAAGATTAAACCTAATCAGAGTGTGCCTGCTCTGATACCACTTGTTGAAAAATTTAGACCCCGGTTGATAGAAATAATAAGTTTTAAATCCAAGTTGTTATTTAGATTTATTATGAATAAAACTTGTTAAAACAAACAAGCATCAATATCATGTCAATAATGAATGCAATGTAAAAGTAAATAAGATAAGATATGATGACCCAGGAAAACCAATGAAACCAACCAGTTTCATAGTAAAAAACCTGGGGGAAAACCTTCCCAAAAAGCAATCCACTATAGTAAAGAGAAGTTTCAGATCTAGAACAAAACCTTTGTCCCTAGACTCTACAATCCCCGTAGATGAACTCATAGTAGAAACCTTTTACCGCTTCAGAACCTTTGAACTCTTCAATATATGAATGCCACCCTTTGATGATGCACGAATCCCAACACATGACTAACCAATTGCACGGATCCCAGTATGCGACTTAATCACCAACTAGAAAAAGATTGTTGGCTGCAAAGTTCTTCACTTCATCAAGAATGAAGATCAAGAAGCACTTGGTTACAAAACCCTAAGACAAATGACATAGATGCTAGATTGGTGACACTAGATAGAGTGCTAATGATTCACAATTTCAGAAACTTAACTCTAAAGGACCTTGAAGATGAAAATGAGAGAATGAAATGGAATGAATTAGTATACTTCCCCCAATATATCCACCCAAGCAACAAAGGGAAGCAAGACCTATTTAGGGAGTGGATGGACATCATAGAACCCTTGGATGCCTATGTATTTGACAAGCCCATAGATATGGAAGTTGATGGTGAAAGAACTGATTATATGGATGAAGACCCCAGAGTGCTGATGCTGAGGGAAGAAAGGACTCACTAGGAGCCAATTACCATTGTTGAAGCCAAAATTGAGTTGAAGAACTAGGCATGGGAGGGAGTTGTTGACCCCATGGAAGACTCTTTGGAGAAGATCAAGACCATTGAACCACTCATTCTAGCCAAAAACATTATCTCTATCCCTATTGAGTCTGTTTCTGCTAGTATTGCCATTCCTATTAAGTCTGTTTGTGACCGTGTTTCTATTCCTATAGAGTTTATTTCTGTTGAGTTTGTTAAGAACTCTACTCCTTATAATGTGATTTGATTCTGTTTATTTGTTGGCTTTGAGTGTTTTCATTTCAGAAATTGGTAAAGAAACATTTAATAATGAAGAATTAAAACAAGGGCATGTAGAACCTATAAAAAAAGAAACCCAACCTATTAACTTGAGAATTGATGATGAACCTAAGATGGTACAAATGGGTAATACCTTAACCTCCTTTGAGAGAGATGCATTAGTTGCACTACTGAAAGAATTCAAAGAGGTATTCGCATGGTTATACGAAGACATGCCTAGGATCGATATAGATATAGTGCAACATTGCATTCCAACAAATCTAGCCATGAAGCTAGTCAAGCAGAAGCTGAGAAGGATGAAGCTAGAGTGGACTCTCAAGATCAAAGAAAAAGTTGAGAAATAATACAATGCGAAATTTTTGAGGGTGGTTAACTATCCAGAATGGTTAGCTAATATGGTTCTAGTGCTGAAGAAGGATGAGAAGGTATGAATGTGTGTAGGCTTCAGAAATCTTAATAAGGCTAGCCCGAATGATGATTTTCCTTTGCCTCATATTGATATCTTGGTTGATAACACAGCAGGACATGCCTTGTTGTCATTCATGGATGGCTTTTCTGGATACAGTCAGATAAAGATGGCTCTAGAAGATATGGAAAAGACCTCCTTCATTACTCCATGGGGGATATATTGTTATAAGGTCATGCCATTTGTCCTTAAGAATGCTGGTGCCACTTACTAGCGTGCAGCCACTACTTTGTTGCATGATTTGATACACAAAGAAGTAAATGTTTATGTGGATGACATGATAGTGAAATCCAAAGACCGTAGGGCACATATTGGCTTTACGAAAGTTCTTTGAAAGAATCCAATTCTATAAGTTACGATTGAATCCAAAAAAGTGTACTTTCGGCGTGACATCTGGAAAATTGTTGAGATTTATGGTAAGTCAGAGGGGAATTGAAGTAGATCTTGACAAGATTAAGGCAATTATGGAGATGAAGCCTCCAAGGATTGAGAAGGAGATTCGAGGGTTTTTAGGAAGGATACAATACATAAGCAGATTCATATCCCAGCTTACCAGGACATGTGAGTCACTTTTTCTGACTGCTCAAGAAAGAAGTTCCTATGGTGTGGAATGAACAATGCCAAGAAGATTTTGAGAAGATTAAGAGTTATCTGATGAAGCCACCAATACTGGTTCCACTGGTACCTTAAAAGCCATTATTGTTATATCTCACAACCACAGATACAGTAATGGGGCCTTTGCTTGCTTAGTACCTAAAGGAGTCTAAAAAAGAGAATGAAATTTATTATATTAGCAAGAAGATGTTGGCTTATGAAGAGAAGTATTCACCACTTGAGAAAACATGTGTAGTGCTTGTATGGGCAACCTGAAAACTTAGACATCACATGCTTGCTTTCAAGATCTTGTTGATTGCAAGAATGGACATTTTGAAGTATTTAATGGAGAAGCTGGTGCAAGATGGGAATACGATTAAATGGGTTCTGCTTTTATCAGAATTTGATATTAAGTATGTGACTTAGAAGTCTGTAAAGGGAAGAGCAATTGCTGATTACTTAGCCCATTGTTGACCTGAAGAAGCTGAAGAAATCCAAGGAGACTTTTTGAATGAGGATATCATGGGGATAGAGTTAGAACCATGGAAGATGTATTTTGATGGAGCAACTAATCAGAATGGAAGTGGCACTGGAGTTCTCCTAATTTCTCCAAAAGGGATACACATCCCATTCTCTGGTAGACTTAACTTTCCTACAACTAATAATGCCACTGAATATGAAGCTTGCATTATGGGGTTACAAGCTGTTGGGGTTTATGCCCTAAAATCTAATTTATTGGCATGTCATAAATAATTAAATTGTTTAATTATATGAGACTATTTTTAAATGAACTAATGAGACATTATCATAGTCTATGAGATGCATTGTATGTGATTTAGCCACAGAAGATATAAATGACAAGTTCTTTGTAAACTCAAAACATAGTTCGTAGTAGGTGATTAAATTGGGCATTTCATCTACAAAGACTATAACACATCAACTAAAATGGTTTATCTTGATAATAGAAGTGGAGACTTCTAGTTGATGTGTTGATGTGTCTTAAGTGTTAAGATATATCGAATTGGACCGCTGTGAGATTAATTATTCAATTAACAAATGTCACCTGAATAATTAATCTCACAACTTCTAATTTCATAGACTGTTAATCCTGAGAGGATAGTGAGCCCGATCATGAAATGTAGGTTACTTTGATATGTTAGAAGTGAGATCCAATATGCACGGTCAAAACCTTAATATGTTGGGTAACCACACATAGTGTTGAGGGAACATATATTCTCACGATGGAATCCATAATCTCTTTTTATAGAGACACGAAATATACCATTGAGATAAGTTTAATGGGAATTGGTTATTCAGGGCGCCTACTTTAGTAAGGAGTTACTAAAGTTTATATTTATTGAAATCAGATTTCAATAAATGTGAATAACTAAAAGATTAAACCGGGTACTCAAGGAAAAAATAGTTGTTTACAAAGTGACGGTTCATTATGACTTTGTTCACTATGGATATTTCATGAAGGGGTCAAATGATATCATGAGAGTCTTGGGATATAATTTATTAATAAGCCCTACAGTGCAATTATATTTATATAGTGGTATTAAATATAATTAATGGTAACTTTGGACTTGTCAAGAGTTGACAGATAAGCCCAAGGCCCATTGGAGTTAAAGTCTAATTTGTTCCCTTTGGTCCCATCTCCAGCCACAAATTAAAGCCCAATTGGGTAGGCCTAAAAGGCTAACCTAATTAGATAAAAAGTTATATTTATAAGGAGAGAAACGTACATTTCTTTTTCCAAAAGAATGGAAATGGTGTGTATGTGAGTGTAAGCCACTCTCTTATTCTCCCTTGAACACACACATGTAAACTGATTGAGAGACCACACTTTTTGGGCACCATGTGGAATTGAGATGTTGATTAGAGGTATTCTCAAGTCTTGGTTTTGAATTTCACTACATCAAGGTATGCTTTCTATTCTTTGTTCTAGAATTCAAGGTTACATATTATCTCTCATGAATGAAGTAGATCCGTGTTTGTTGCTTCCGCTATGTGTTTTGTATGAGATGCAAAACCAGTTTTTCTAACACAAGCGGCCCTATAACTTGGAGTGAAAGAGTTGGAAGTATATGGTGTTTCAGCCTTGATAATTTCTCAAATTTAGAACAGATGGAAGATTAAGGAAGAAAAGCTAATGCCATATCATGAATGTCTTCAGAAGTTGGCATCGAAATTCGATAAGATTCAGTACCAATATGTGCCAAGAATGTAGAATAAGATTGCAGATGCTTTAGCAACAATGAAATCCATGATGGATGGACCTAAGGAAGATGAAGCTTGGTTGATAGTGGTGGAACTAAAAGAAGAGCTGGCTTATTGTATGTCAATAGAAGGAGATGAAGGAATGAATGGGGAAGGTGAATGGTATTTAGACATTCTACAGTACCTTAAGGATAGGACATACTTGAAGTCTGCAGACAAGAATGACCAATTGATCATCAGAAGGTTGTCCACTAATTACATTATTTGTGGTGAAAGGCTATGCAGGAGATCGTATGATGGAATTCATCTCCTTTGCATGATTGCCAAGGAAGCACAGTAAATAATTGAGGAGGTCCATGAGTCAAATTATGGGCCACATATGAATGCACACATGCTGTCATGAAAGATAATGAGATAGGGTTATTACTGGACTACTATGGAAGCACATTACGTAGTTCATATTCGAAAATGCCATCAATGCCAAGTCCATGGAGATCTAAAGCACATGCCGCTTATGCCATTACATACCATGACTTCACCCTGGCTATTCTCTACATAGGGAATAGATATTATTGGGAAGATTCACCCAACAACATCCAATGGCCATGAATTTATACTTGCTGCAATTGATTACTTCACTAAATAGGTGGAAGTTGCCTCATATAAGTTTTTGAACTCAAAGAAAGTTGCTCAGTTTATTCATACTAATATCATTTGTAGATATGGGGTACAGTATGAAATTATTTCAGACAATGGGTTGCATTTCAAGGGAGAAATGGAGAAGCTACTTTGACAGTTCAATATTCAGCACCATAAGCCTTCACCCTACCGTCCTCAGACCAATGGCACAGTTGAGGCTGCAAACAAGAACATAGGGCGAATTTTGAAGAAAAGCATGAAGAACTACAAGGATTGGCATCTACAGTCACCCTATGCACTTTAGGGGTATAGGACATCAATTCGGTCATCCACAGGAGCCACTCCTTATTCATTGGTATATGGGATGGAGGCAGTCCTTCCCATTGAAATGGGTGTTCGTTCACTAAGAATAATATTGGAGAGTGAAATCCCTGAAGTAGATTAGTTGCAAAGTAGATATGACCAGTTATGCATGATGAATGAGAAGAGACTTAAGGCCTTGTATCGCATTCAAGGTTACCAAAGAAGACTTAGAAAAGCTTTTGGCAAGAAAGTAAGAGCTAGAGATTTGAAGTTAGGAGATTTAGTGCTAAAGGAGATTCGAGGCCCAATTCAGGAAACAAATGAAAAATTCAAGTAAAATTAGGCAGGTCCATATATTATCAAACAAATATACTCTAGGGGCACAGTAAGGTTGATAGACTTAGATGCACACCCTTTCATTGAGCCAATCAATATGGATCAATTGAAGTGGTTGTAAATTATGTTATTTTCTTTCCTAGGTTTGGCAAAAAAAAAAAAAGGGGGGGGGGGGGGTGTAGGTTGAAATCCTGAAAGGGTGATCTACGCAAAAGGAGAATTAAAAAAAAAAAAAAAAAGTGAGAGAACCTGCTAAGTTGAAAACCCGAAAGGGTGGCATAGGAAAAATTTAAGGAAAATAAAATGAACTATGTGATGACCTGATCCTTCTACCAAGGAGGTATGTAGGCAACCACATATTGGTCCGGTCACAACTTACCCAAACCCACCATTTACCTATCAAGTACAAAAGAGGAGAAAACTTTTGCCAAAAATTTAACCATTTCATTAAACCATGCTAGTACATAAACTTTAAAACGAAAACCCTAGAACAAACCCAAAAAAAAAAAAAAAAAAAACCCAAAAAAGCCAAACCCTAAACAAAACCCTAAACCTGAAATTCCTAAATAATTCCTAAACTTAAGAGTTTTGCACCAACTTTTAAAATAAACATGTTCAAAGCCAAAAAATAAGAAGAATAATTTTTTCTTTAGTCTTTTCTCCTTTGGTTGTTTGTTGATTCCATTCGTGGTAGGTACTTTGTCATCTTTGACTCTTGTTAGGTTCTAAGTACTTAGTAACTAATGTATTAGAACTCTAATTTCTATTATTGGCAAACCATGACCAAAACATGTTTTTAGTCTTGTTTTAGACTTGCTCAAAGTATGTGTTTTATGTAAAGTTAGAATCGAGCTACTGTAAAATTCATTGTGCAATTCAGTCTGGCTCGATCGATCGAGAATTAGACTCGACTGATTGAAAGTCGGGCAGAATGTTTTTTTTTTCTGTGGAATTTCTAACTCAGCCCTAGGCCCATATGACGTGTAAGGTTTTATGTTATTCCCTAGGTATAAAAGGGAAACCCTAGCCATGTTTTTGAGGTTGCTCTATTTTGCTATGTGTGTGAATCCAAGAAAGGAGTCCGTGGTCTTGGAGCTTGCACGTGGTCGTGTCAGTAAGTTTTCTACATGAGGTAGCAATAGGATGTTAGTGGTCTACGTCGCTATTGTAAAACTTCGATTCTTTCATAGTGGATTCAATTTTAACTTGAGGATAGCTATGTTAAATCCTCCCCAAGTTTTTTACCGGTTTGGTTTTCCTGGGTCATCATATCTTTGTGTTCTTTATATTCCGCACTTTACATTGATATGATTATATGATTGTGTTAACCTAGATTTAATTAATTTGGACTAAGTAATAACTTGGCATGTTAACTAGGTTAATCCAATTGTATTTTAAGGGGTCTAAAAATAAACAAGTGGTATCAGAGTGGATAGCTCTCTTATTGTAGATCTTTTGATCTCTGAGCTGATCCTTATCCCTTGTTGTCATGGAACACGGACACTCTCTGGTCATTCATCCTCACTTTGATGGGAATAATTATGCTTATTTGAAAGTAAGGATGAAAACATTCCTGAAATCTATTAGTGAGAGAGTTTGGAACTCCGTTGAGTACGGATGGGAGAAGCCCACTATTCCTGTGAGTGAGTGGCAAACTTCTCAGAAAGAAGCAGCCGCTTTCAATCGCAAAGCTATGAATGCTATTTTCAATGCTGTTTCTATGGAGGAATTTACGAGAATCTCTAATGTTGAGGTTGCTTATATTGCTTGGAATATCCTCCAAACAATGCATGAAGGCACAAAGGCAGTTAAAATTAATAAGTTGTAGCAATTAACTACTAGATTTGAAAGCATTAGGATGTCTGAAGATGAATCTTTTGATGAATTCTATGCTAAGATTAATGATATTGTTAATTCTGTATAGAATCTAGGTGAAATCTATGATCAATCTAAAATTGTTAGGAAGATTCTTAGATATTTGACTGAAGACTTTAGACCCAAAGTGACTGCCATCACTGAAAGCAAGGATGTGGACTCCATCCCTATTGATGAACTTGTAGGATCTTTTCAGTTCTATGAGTTGGACCTACCCAAAACTAGCAAATCCAAATCAATGGCTCTTAAGTCAATTGATGATGTTAATGTTGGTGGATTTGATGATGAGCTCTCTGCTATAGATATTGCTTACCTTGCCAAGAACTTTAGGAATTTTCTTAGAAACAACAACAGAAGGGAAAGAGGTAAGAACATTGCTGAACCTAGAAATTTTAGGAAGAATGATCCCACTAAGGTTAGCAACACTGAGAAACCTAGGGAAAAAGTAGGTCAATCTTCTAATAATTCTATGGGTCCTCAATGTTTTGGATGTCAAGGGTACGATCACATGAAATCTGAATATCCTACATACTTGAGGTCTTAGGGTAAGGCTATGGCTGTAACCCTTAGTGATAATGAAGTTTCTGATGATGAGTCAAGTTTTGACGAGGATGGAAACTTTATTGCTTTCACTGCTACTGCTGTAGTCAATGAAAGCTTGTTTGTTGAAGAGAACCCTTCTGATGGGGAACTCTCGAGGATGCAGATCTTCAAGAAGCCTACAATAAACTTTGCAAAGTTGCTGCAAAGAATGCTATAAGTGTTGAATTTGGCTTAAAGAAAATTGCATCTCTTGAGCTTGATAAGAAAAATTTGCTTGTGAAACTGTTTGATGCTAATGAACTTTTAAACAATGTGAAAACTGAGAATATGCTTTTACTTGATAAAGTTAAGAATTTGGAACTTGAACTATCTATTGCTAGAGAACAAATTAATAGATTTGCTAGTTCCAAACTTGATCATAAGCTGAGTGTTCAAAAGTCTCTTTCTGACAAATCTGGATTAGGTTTTGTAGAAAGCATCTCTGTGTTTGCACCCCATTCCACAAACTTTGTTTCTTCTTCTTCCTCTGAACCCCCTGTGAGTGAGGTTGTGAGTGAGACTGGTAAACCTGTAGAGGTCATACCTCTTAGGAAGATTAGGGTTGATCTGAAAGAGTCTAAACTTAAGGAGTCTACCCTTTCTAAGGACAAGTTGCATGGTAAGCCTGCTTAGGCTTGTCATTTTTGTGGAAAGTCTGGGCACATTCGTCCAAATTGTTTCAAGCTGCAAGTTGTTAAACGAGCAAAGAAACCAAAAGTACCTATTCATCAAGTACAAGATCCTATGGTACTTATTGGTGAATTGGTAAAGGTTCTTAACCTTTATTCCAATCCTAGAGTTGGAAATCACTCTAATGTGAATAAGAACTCCAATGCTCGAGGTGCATCTAAAAAGTTTTGGATGAAAAATGCTCAATCTAATTGAGTATTTCTAACATGGTCCTTGTGCTTCATTGCTCTACACTTTGTGACCGTTGTTACCTGTTGCTTTTTTGTTTTCTTTTTGTTTCTAGGACTTGCATTGCATAACATTCATGCATTTCATTCTAGGACTGTTTTTGTTTCTTTTCAAAAAAAAATGAAAAAGGGAAGCAAATTGTGTTTTGCATTATTTTCTTGGATTTGAAATCAAGTTTGGCCAATTTATTTTTGCATAAAATGTTTATGTACCTTATTTAGTTTTGATGAGTTTATTTCTTGCACTTTACTAGTTTGAGTTTTGTAGTGGATGTTGTGTAGGAAAGATGTTAATAGTTTTTGATCACTTTATCTTGATCTTGAAATCACTTGCCTTTGATTATCGAACTTGATCCTTTTGAAAAAGGCATAAATAACCATCTCACCACTGTTTACTAGCCAATCATGATCACCTTATTGCATATCGTAAGATTTTGTGCTCGAGAAAGTGTAGCACATGCATAAAAAGAACATAAGATGTAGCCTCGGTTTAAATGTTAAAATTGGTGTGTACATTATTGGGCTATAATGTTTTTGAATCAAATAAAATTGGTGTGTACATTATCCTGGCTATCTCAAATAAGTTTTTGATATATTAAAATTGGTGTGTACATTATGAGGCAAATTAAGAAACTTATATGATTTCAAGCTTTTATTCTAGGAGATGTGGGAGTTATATGATGTAATTCTTTAGGTGATAGTCTCTCTCAAATTCTATGTGATGCAATTTGTAGACTTTGTGCTTAATTTCTATTTACATATCACCTCACATGTATCTCAAGCTTTTACTAGTTGCAAACATCACACAAGTTACTCTTTGCTAAACTTTGTACATGTTATGGTGTGTGATTTTGGTTTGGCCAACCAAATTTGAAAATTCCTTGAGTTTTTGCAAAACATGTTTGATGCTTGAAAATATAGGGTCTTGATTAAACATCTTAATTTTGGGAAATCTGGGTTCAAAACATGTGTTTTTGAAAAGCATTTCATCTTATACTCATGCATTTTATTTATAAAAATTAATGCTGTGAGGAGTTTCTGCATAAAAATGTTGTGTTTTTCAAAAATCTGATTTTTCCAGAATTTCGACCGATCGAACCTGTTTTTCAATCGATCGAAATTGCTGATTAAAAATTTTGATCAGCCTCTGTCTGTTTCGATCGTTGCTCGATTGGTGTTGGATCAATTGAAGCATTTTCAACCGATCGAATATGTTTTTCGATCAATCAAAAATCGTGTAGAGAATTTTTTAAAAACTGATTTCCACATGTTCAAACTCACTTTTTCAAAAGTTTTTCAACTTTTTCTCTCTCTCTATACGACTCGGTCAAGGCTCCAATCCAATTTTTTGTCGTTTTCCTTCATTCTTTTTGCAAGGTTTTTCTCTCCCAAGGCTGGTAAGACCTTTGTACCCTTCCTTTTGCATTTATTTTCACTTTTCATGCATCAAATCATGCATTATTTGGGAAATTTCGAACCTATGAAATTTCTGGGATTAGTTGATGAATTAAGCCTTTTCTTTCACAATTGATCAATGAGTTTTTGTTAGGGGATGTTATAAACATGATCTATGGTGTTTAATTTGATCAATTTGATGTATTGTGAGAAATTGAAAATTCTAGGGCTTGAAACTACTCGATTTGGGGATTTTGTTCAAATTGAGTTTAATTGATGAAATTGGCTTGTTGGATTGATTAATTTGATCATTATAAACTGTTTTCTAACTTATGTGATAATCAATTGGTCAATATAGTACAAATTGAACAAGTGGTTTTTCAAAATTTTGGGGTTTTTGTTATAAACTCTATGCTCAAGCCAATTTTGTGAATCTAAACTTAAATTGAACTTGTTATCACTGCATTAGAGCATGCATCATGACATTTATTTGATCATGCATCATATAGATTGTTATTTCTATTTTTTTTTGTGCTAACTTGCAGTCTACCCTTTTTTTTTTTTTTTTTTTAAATTTATTTATGTTTTTGTTCTTTCTCTTGTGTCTTTGTCCTTACCTTAGTACCATGCCTAGGAAGACTAGAGCCTATAGGACATCCTCCTCTTCTTCTGCTCCTTCCTCTGTGGGCACTTTTTTTCGGAGTGAGAAAAGCTGAGAGATTTATGAGACACTAAACCTTAAGAGAAAGATTTGGGCTGAGCGTAAGGTTTTGTTAGGTGAGCTTGATCCTGCCATTAGGGCAAACTTTAAGCGTCGGGGCTAGTTGCCACTTTTAGACATTGATTATCCTCCTCCAACTACCCTGATTAGAGAGTTCTACTTGAACCTCTCTATCCATGTCTATGATTCCAACACTTAGTCAAGAGTTGTATACGAGGTGTAGAGTTCACCATTACTCCAAGAGTAGTGGCTGATGCTCTTGGGGTACCTATGGTCCAATATCCTATTTACCCTTATAATGAGTCTCTTTCCCTAGACGACATCATGTCATACATCACTGGTACTTCTATCTGGTGGGGTTTTGATCCTCATATCACTTCTGCTGAGCTTACTGAGACTACCTATCTTTTCTTTAGAATAGCGTGTCATTCCTTATGGCCTATCTCTCATCTGTACACTATTCCTTTGGAGCGATGTGCATTTTTGTATGCTCTTGTTACTGATGCTCCTATTAGTTTTCTTCATCTGTTTCTTCCTTCTTTGAACGAATTCATAGGAGTTCCTCTACCGCTCATGCTCTTTTTCATCCTATTTTCATTCATAGGATTTTGTTGTTTTTAGGTTTAGATGACTTCCCCGCTTCTGAGGCTGTACACATTATTGCTCCCATAGGTGCCACTTTTCTTAGGCAAAGGGCTAAACGCCCTTGTGTTGAGCCTTCTGATACCGCACCCCATCCTTCTTCTACAGGTACTACTTCTAGTGAGGCGTCTGTTGATCTTGTTGGTGCTGCTATTGCTACTATTCCTCCACCATCTACTTTAGATGACATTGACATTCGTTGTACATTGGAGGCTGTCATGACCGTTCAGGCGGCTCATGGTTAGATTTTGGTGGACATGCTTGATGAGCTCCGTGCTTTGCGAGTAGATTTGGCGCATCTTTGATGTTCGCCTTCGCCACCTCCTTTTGATGATGGATTCTGATTGCCCTTTGCATTCCGTCACAAAAAGGGGGAGTACATTTGGACACTTGCAGAGGCTTTTTTTTTTTTTTCTTTTTTGTAGGGGGAGAGATTTTTTATTGTTGGAGCTTGTGGAGTTTAGATTGTATCTAGGTGCTTCACTATGTATGTATCCTTTTTGGCTCTTGATGTATTGTTTTTGGGCTATTCATGTTAGGGGGAGATACATTGTTATCTATGTTTCTTGTTTCACTGTTCATTGATTTATATTTATGAGTTATTCATGATATATGTCTTTGTTTTGTGTTTTGTGAAGTCAAGAATTTATTTTTGATTTACTTGTATTTTCCACACACGCGTTTATGCGTTTGTTGAGTATTTCAGGAAATATACAGGTTGATTCAGTCGTGCTGTTGTCTACACTTGCAACTAATGGATAGTATTCAGGTTGGATTATTTTGTAATAGGCATTATTTTTGTAATGGGTTTTTATTTGTAACTTTGAGCATTGTGTTTATGTTTTGTCACGGATTGCTAAAGGGGGTTTGTTAGGTTCTAAGTACTTAGGAACTAATGTATTAGAACTCTAAATTGTATTGTTGGCAAACCATGATCAAAATAGGTTTTTAGTCTTATTTTAGACTTGCTCAAAGTATGTGTTTTATGTAAAGTTGGAATGGAGCTGCTACAGAATTCATTGTGCAATTCGGTCTGGCTCGATCGATCGAGAATTAGACTCAACTGATCAAAAGTCGGGTAAAATGTTTTTTTTGCAGAATTTCCAACTCAGCCCTAAGGCTATATGACGTGTAGGGTTTTATGTTTTTCCGTAGGTATAAAAGGGAAACCCTAGCCACGTTTTTGAGGTAGCTCTATTTTGCTATGTGTGTGAATCTCTTGTGAGATTTGAGAGGTGGTTGCCTTCACACATGCTTAGGATTATCAAGAAGGAGATTTCATTAAGAGCTTGATAATCATTCAGTTGCTACACTAAAGAGCTTAAAGATACATAAGCGGGAGTGCTTGTACTTGATGGAGAATCCAAGAAAGAAGGAGTCCGTGGTCTCGGAGCTTGCATGTGGTCGTCTCAGTAAGTTTTCTACATAAGGTAGCAATAGGATGTTAGTGGTCTAAGTCGCTATTGTAAAAATTTGATTCTTTCATACTGGATTCAGTTTTACCTTGAGGATAGCTAGGTTGAATCCTCCCCAGGTTTTTTATCGGTTTGGTTTTCCTGGGTCATCATATATTTGTGTTTTTTATATTTTGCACTTTACACTGATATGATTATATGATTGTGTTAACCTAGATTTGTTTAATTTGGACTAAGTAATAGCTTGGCTTGTTAACTAGGTTAATCCAATTGTGTTTTAAGGGGTCTAAAAACAAACAACTCTTCTTTTGAACTCATAGTTGTTATCCTCATGCTTGTCTTGGTTATCTTTAAGAAATTGTTTTCTCATAGAAGTCATGTCAGCCTTCTTATCTACAACCTTGTTCACCAGCCAGTTAGAATATTCCATGTTCATCCTATAAAAGTGAACCTTAACAAAAGATTGATCCACTCAGTTAGCCATGTCCAAACCTAATAGCATAGTCCTTACAGAAGTAGGAGTTGTGTCCATAGGAGTGAAAGGTTTTCTTCCTCTTCCATTAGGCATTCCCTGCTCATACTGGAATTGTCTCATAAGTCTATTAGAGCTTTTGATGGCACTCTTTGAGAGGTGCAAGGCGAGATCAAGTTAACCATTAGAGTTAGCCCCATGTCTTTCATGGTCAACTTCCAAGTCATCAAGGTGGAATCCCCTTATAATATGCTTAGGGAAGCCTAGGCTACACATTGCGGGTGCAGTTGCTTCTACCTTTTATCGGAGACTCAAGTTCCCATCCGAGGATCTGATGATCACTATTATGGCTGAGGAACCACTGACTTTCTTCAAGGAGACTTCCTTCCCCTACATTGGTGCTAATGCCTTTCCCGAGGCAACTTTTCACAGTTTTGAGCTAGTCTTTATGATTTCCAGAGCTTCAGAACTCGAGTCAGCATAGCCCTCTGCTACTTTAATGGCTACTAGGAAGATGATCAAATTTGACTATCAGTTAGGACAAGGCCTTGGTGCTGTAGGAACTGGGAAGACTTCTTTGATTGAACTCCCTAATAACAAAGGAGCTTTTAGTCTGGGCTACAACTGTTGGGGTTTATGCCCTAAAATCCAATTTATTGGTATGTCATAAATAATTAAATTGTTTAATTATATGAGACTATCTATAAATGAACCAATAGGACATTATCTTAGTCCATGAGATGCATAGTATGTGATTTATGTGAAAAGTCATAGAAAGATATAAATCACAAGTTCTTTGTAAACTCAGAATTGTAGTTCATAGTCGATGATGAAATTGGGCATTTCATCTGCGAAGATTATAACATATCAACTAAGATGATTTGTCTTGCTCATGGAAGTGGAGACTTCTAGTTGATATGTTGATATGTTTTAAGAGTTAAGACATATTGAACTGGACCACTGTGAGATTTATTATTCTCCTAACGACTGTCAAATGAATAATAAATCTCACGACTTCTATTTACATCAACTCTAAATCCTGAGAGAATAATGGACCTGATTATGAGATGTAGGTTGCTTTGATATATCAGGAGTGAGATCTACAAGTCATGGTCAAAACCTTAGTATGTTGGGCAGCCGCATTTAATGTTGATGGAACATATATTCTCAAGACGGAATTCATAATCTCTTAACGAAGATATAAAATATTCCCTTGAGATAAGTTTAATGGGTTTGATTATTCAGAGTGTTGGGCCAAACCACTTTATATATTTATGAAATTGGATTTTATAAATATACAATGAATAACATAAAGGATTAAACCAGGTACTCAAGGATTAAGATAGTAATCTTCGAAGTGGTAGTCTATATTCATGACTTTGTATTACTACGAATATTTTAATGAAGGGGTTGCATATATAATAATAAAGTCTTGGGTATAATTTAAAAATAAGGCCTAGAGTGCAATTATATTCTTATAGTGGTATTGAATATAATTAATGGTAACTTTGGACTTGTCAAGAGTTGACGGAAAAGCCCAAGGCCTATTGGAGCTAGTGTCTTATTAGTCCTTTTTAGTCACACTCCAAGCCACACACTAGAGCCTAATTGGAATGGCCCAAAAGGCTAGTCCAATTAGATAATCAGTTGTATATAAGGAGACACATATAGAATTTCAAATGTGTGGTTTTCATTTAGATCACATAAGAAATGAAATGATGTATGTGAGTGTTGTACACTCTTTATTCTCTCATTGGAAACTGATTGAGAGACCACACTTCTTGGGCACCATGTGGAATTGAGATGAAGATTAAAGGTATTCTCAAGTCATGGTTTTGAAATTCATTTCATCAAGGTAAGCTTCCTGTTCTTTGTTCTAGAATTCAAGGTTATACGTTATCTTTCATGATTGAAGTAGATCTGTATTTGTTGCTTCTGTTATGTGTTTTGTATGAGATACAAAACCAGATTTTCCAACAACGACCACTTCAATGAGGAACTTTTCCAGGCTTCCAGGGGAATGAAAAGGAAGTGCATTGGCTAAGGGATATCTATTCCCCACATCAGGGTCACTTTTTTGGCTTTTGTTGAAGTCATCAGATCAAAAGTAGCACATGAATTATGTGAGGAGGAATCATATTTGGCTTGTCTCTTCCATCTTTGTCTAGAAGAATTCTCAATGAATGCCATCATATCCCTAGGGGATGATTTGACTTCTACTATTAGGCCCTATGTGCCAGGCGAGACAGTAGGCCATTGGACCTCTGAGCCCTGCTTTGTGGTTGCACCGGCTGAGTAAGGAGTATTCCATTTTGTGGTTAGGTCCTCCATTTGCCAGAAAGAGTTGGAATAGCATATCTAGTTTGTTTTGCATGTTTATTTCTCATTTCCTGCATTTTCTAGTTTATTTTCCAAAAATAAAAATGTTTCATTTTTTTCTTTATCAGGCATGAACTTTGTTTTCTCCTCTATCTATGATTCACTAATGAAATTATCCAGCGTATTATTCAGGAAATCCTTGCATTTTTCTCTTTACTTGCTCTCCTATGAATACGTATGTGCAAATTGTCTTATGTTTCCTTGTTATGTCCCATTCTATAGAATCTATTCTAATTCCCAAGAGGGTACATCGTCATGTTGCTATAATGAGGTTATTGATGACACGAATGAGACAATAGAGTTGGAATATGATATTGAAGGGTTAGAGGAAATTTTGAGTCTGCCTCGTGATATTTTGGAAGCTCTAAACAGAGAGAGCAAAGGGTCTAAGCCCAACATAGAGGAGACAGAAGTGGTTAACCTTGTCGACGAAGACGAGAATGAAAAAACCCGTCAAGATTGGGGTAAACTTTCCTAGAGACTTGAAACATGAGCTCATAGCACTACTCAAGGAATTCAGGGAGATCTTTGCTTGGTCCTACCAAGACATGCTAGGATTAGATACTAAGATTGTCATGCACAGAATTCCAGTCAAACCTGAGTGCCCTCTAGTGCGGCAAGCCCTTCGAAGGATGAAATCTGAAATTATCTTGAAGATGAAAGAAGAAGTAGAAAAATGGTTGAAAGCCGGTTTCCTTACTGCGATAGCCTACTTAGATTGGGTTGCCAACATTGTTTCCATGCCTAAGAAAGATGGGAAAGTACGCATGTGCGTTGATTACAGGGATTTGAACTGGGCTAGTCCCAAGGATAATTTTCCATTGCCACACATCGATACCCTGGTCAATAATACCGCTACCAATAGGTTCTTCTCATTTATGGACAAATTCTCAGGCTACAACTAGATCAAGATGGCTGAGGAGGACAAAGCCAAAACAGCCTTCACCATACATTGGGGAACTTATGCATATGATGTCTTGCCATTTGACTTAAAGAACACCGGTGCTACTCATCAATGAGCCATGGTAACCTTCTTCCATGATATAATGCACAAAGAGATTGAAGTCTACGTAGACGACATGATTGCCAAATCCTATACTGCGAGGGATCATTTGGTGGATTTGAGAAAGCTGTTCAAGTGCCTTATCAAGTACAGATTGAGACTAAACCCTAACAAGTGCATCTTTGGAGCTAGTTCAGGGAAACTGCTTGGCTTCATAGTCAGCCAAAGGGGAATTGTAGTGGACCCAGCCAAAGTCCAAGCCATCTAGGATATGCCGACACTGCAAACCGAAAAACAGATTCGCAGCTTCTTAGGCAAGGTTAATTACATATCTCGCTTCATAGCACAGTGGACCGCCACATGTGATTCGTTGTTCAAGCTCTTGAAGAAAGATACAAAGATAGAATGGACAGATGAGTGCCAAATGGCCCTTGACAAGATTAAATAGTATTTGTTGAACCCTTCTATTCTGATTCCCCCGACGCAGGGATATCCATTAATCCTCTACCTAGTGGTACAAGAAACCTCCATAGGTTGCATGTTAGGCCAATCGGCTAGGCCCGACTAGAAAGAAAGGGCGATTTACTACTTAAGCAAAAAGTTCACCAGTTGTGAGGTCAACTACATCGCCATTGAGAATACGTGTTATGCCCTAGCATGGGCATCAAGTTGCAGCAATATATGCTCTACTTCACCATGTGGCTCATTTCCCGCATGGATCCCATTAAGTACATCTTTGAAAAGCCAGCTCTTTCAGGGAAGATCTCCTATTGGTAAATGTTACTCTTTGAGTTCGACATTTTGTTTGTGACAAGAAGGGCCATTAAGGGCCAGGCCATAGTCGATTACCTAGTGGATCAGCCGCTGAATGATCTAGAACTTTCTGAATCCCTCTTCGCTGATAAGAATGTCATGGTATTAGAGCTAGAACTAGACAGTGTGGAACCGTGGCGTTGGAAGCTTTATTTTGATAGAGTCGCCAATTCTACTGGAAATGGAGTGGGAGCAGTCTTAGTTTCCACCAAGGGCCAACAAATCCCTGTTTCAGTCAAGCTAAATTTTGATAGCACCAACAACATCACAGAGTACAAAGCGTGCATAGTCGGCCTGTAAGTGGCCCTAGAGTTTGGAGCCTATGACTTGAGCTTTGGAGATTCCTTGTTGATCATCTCCCAAATCGAAGGAAAATGGCAAGCCCGAGATGCCAAGTTGATTCCGTATCAATAATGCGTCAGTCGCTTGATTTCAAAGTTCCGAAACATCACATTTGCCTATTTGCCTCGGGCACACAACTAGTTTGCAGATGTCCTGGCTACCCTGGCTAGCATGGTCAAGTTATCCGAAGGAGATGTGATAATAGCTTAATTTTGCATATTTATATCACTATTGGAAAAGCATTATCATACTTATTTTGAGTTAATTCATGCATTTTATAGTTGATTTTGGAATAATGCTAAATAATCAATTTTGTGCTTAATTGAATTTTAATACGTGAATTTGTCTTTTGTAGAATAATGAAATTAAATAAGTGGATTTGTGTAGAGAAGAAAGCTAATGGACTTTAATTTTACAAGGGCCACGATGAAGTCAAAGAAGGCCAACCCAATTAAATTCAAGTCCAATGGTAGCAAGGAATCAAAGGAAATTTGCACCTAATCCAAGTCCAATTCGGATTAGGATTCCAGCTTACACAGCAGTTAGTATTTGGAGCATAACATTCGGCTCAGATGTCCACTTAAGATGATTCATATTGGGCTGGAAAGCTAACTTAAAGGGCCACAACTTTGTAGTTTACCAAAAGTACGAATTCTGAAGTTAAGTGGGCTAAAAACGTCAGTTAATTGAAGCCTAAAAACCTGGGATTTTCTCCAAACAAGAATTCAACTTGTAATAGGATTCCTTGACCTATTTAAAGGCTTTTTAGGGAAAATTCATAGGAGAGCTACTGTAGAACATAATTTAGGTTTTCTTAAAGTTTCTTTACAGTTTTTAAAGTTTTATTTGTGTTATGGCTTGCTAGAAGCCTTGCTAAGGCAAGGGGTGAAACCCATCTGTTTATTGGTATGTTCTAAACTATTATTTATTGGTTTTAATGCTTATGTTTTTATGTTTTTGATTGTTTTAATCATCTAGAAAAGTGTTTAGTTCTGTATAATCCTTTGATTTATCCTAGACTCTGAGTACGTTAAATGCTTAGTATTCCCTGCGAACTAATTCACTAGTTTTGTTTTGCCTAAAATCAATTAATTGCATGAAACTACCTTAGACAATTAATTCTTGAGTTTTTATTGTTCAATCATCCGACTAAGATCATCCTTCGTATGGATTTTAGTTGAGTTATAAAATAAATATTGTTAAGACTACCAATAGATGTGTTGTGTGTGGATCCCTAAACCTTAGCGCCTTAATATATTGTTATTTTCTCTCAATTTAAATTACCTTTAATAAATTATCAAAAATCTCTTCAATTAAACTTTATTATTTTAGTTTTATTCTCTTGTGGTTTTCTAATCAATTTCCTTTTCCTTGTGGATTCGACCTTGGACTTTTCGAGTTATTACTTTGCGACAATCCTGCACTTGGGAGCATTATTTAAGTTGCAGCAAGTTTTTGGCGCCGTTTCCGGGGAATTAGGTGATTAGAGAAGTGTTCAACTTTGTTTGGAAAGGTTTTCAGCATTAAATTTCTTCACATATTTGGTAATATCTCTCCAACTCTTTTCTTTTTTAAGTAGTTTAGCTTTCTTTTAGAGTTTTTCTTTTATTTTTACTTCTCTTTATTGTTAAAGGTTTTTGTTTTATTTTATTTTTCTTTTTTCTTTCTTAGTTTAATATTGCATGCGTGTTTGGTGTCATGATAGTGATAATCGCTTGGTTGGAATTGAGTCTAATAATTTTTTTGGCAATTTATCAAATTCTTTCACACATTCTGATACACTTGATATCATGGCGGACTTAGAGAGTAATCATGGTGATGAGAATAATTTAAATAATGAAAACTTCCATGCTTACCAACCCATTAGAACCCTCGGGGATTATTAGCAACCTACTAGGAGTAGTGCACCATCATGCATCATTTTTCCAACTAATGCAAATAATTTTAATTTTAAGCCCGGTATGATTTCATTACTTCCTAAATTTCATGGCTTAGATTCTGAAAATCCTTACCTATACTTTAAGGAATTTGAGGAGGTATGTTCTACCTTCCATGACCAATCATGTAATGAAGAGACCATTAGGTTGAAGTTGTTCCCTTTTTCTTTTAAAGACAAGGCAAAAACTTGGCTTAATTCTTTGAGACCTAGGTTAATTGGTACTTGGCAAGAGATGCAAACTGAATTTTTGAAGAAATTTTTCCAATTTATAGGACAAATGCACTTACAAGACAAATAATGAATTTTTCACAAAAAGATAATGTTCAATGTTGGGAAAGATTTAAAGATTTGCTTAATGCCTGTCCACATCATGACTATGAAACTTGGCGTATAATTAGTTTTTTCTATGAAATTTTAACTCTAAAGATGCGCCAATTTGTAGAGATGATGTGCAATAGAGAATTTTTGAATAAAGATCCTAATGAGGCTTTTGATTATTTTGATCTCTTAGCTGAGAATGCCTAATCTTGGGATACCACTGATACCTCAGATAGGTCTAGAGCATCCACCAACCCCTCTGGGGGTGGTAAGTACCAACTTAGGGAAGATGATGACCTTAGTGCTAGGGTGGCTAGTCTAACTAGGAAGCTTTAAGCTAGGGAATTAAGGAAGGGAAATGGAATCAATATTGTGCCTAAAATTGATGAGATTTATAGAATTTGTGAGACCATGGAATACCCTACCAATGAATGCCCTATAATTCCAGCTTTTAAAGAGGTGTTGCATAATTAAGCAAATGCTATGAACATGGTGAAAAAACCACATCCTTCCCCCTATTCAGAGACGTACAATTCAGGGTGGAGGAATCACCCAAATTTTAGTTGGAGGAACGATAGTGTGGTTTCACCTCCTATACTTGGTTCTTCAAATTTTGTTTCGTATAATCCCTCTCCAAAGAAGAGTCTTGAGGACACCTTGCAACAATTCATGCAAACTCAATCCACCATTAATAATAAGAATTCACAAGCCATAAATGACATTAGGAGCACTCTCACTAAATTGACCATATCCAAGAGCACAATAGAAAAGGGTAAGTTTCCATCTCAACCACAACCAAACCCCCAAGGTCAATTTTGTGTTGATGATTGTAGTTCATCTGAAAATAAAGTGAGTCAAGTTAAATCCGTAACTACTCTTCGTAGTGGAAAAATCGTTGTAAAAGATATTCCTAAAAGCAATACACTAGATGAATCATCCAAAATAAAGAGTAGTGATGAAGTCCTTGACCCTAAATCTAATGAAATTGAAAGGTGTCTTATCCCTGCTCCCTTTCCCCAAAGGTTGATTCCACCTCAAAAAGTGAATCAAAATTTTGAAATCCTTGAAGTGCTTAAGCAAGTTAAAGGGAACATTCCTCTTTTGGATGCTATAAAGCAAATTCCATCATATGCTAAAATTTTGAAATATTTATGTACAGTTAAGCATAAGCTGAATGTACATAAGTAGGCATATTTGACTAAATAAGTTAGTGCAATCATTCAAGGTAACCTAGTCTTGAAGAAGTGCAATCAAGCCATGCCTGATCACAAAGGAAAGTTTGCCCCAACTTATGAGGGCCCATATATGGTAAGGAAGGCCTTTTCTAGATGAGCCTTGATTCTAGCCAACATGGACGGGCGTGACTTCAATATGCCCACCAATTCTGACACTATTATACGGTACTTTGCATGAAGGAGCCTCGCAGTGCACCTTATTATTTATGTTTTTATGTCAAAAAAAAAAAAAAAAAAAAAGAACAACAAAAAGAACAAAAAAAAAAAAAAAAGTAAGAAGGTGGATCGAAAAGCCAAAAGGGCGGTCTACGCAAAAGGAAAGCCAAAAGAAAGAGAGCATGAGAAAATGCAGAAGGTAGATTGAAAACCCGAAAGGGCGGTCTACGTAAAAGGAGAGCAAAAGAAAGAGTGTGATAGAGCCTGCTAGATCGAAAACCCGAAAGGGCGGTCTAGGCAAAAATTAAGGCTATCAAAAAGTCAATTGAACTACGTGATGACCTAATCCTTCCTCATGGAGGTACGTAGGCAGCCATCTTGGTTCGGTCAAGTCTTAAAAGAAAAATCAGTCAGCTTGACCTGTTTGAATGTCTGCTCAAGATTAGAAAATTAGATGGATCAAGCATCCAAGACAATATATGAAGACACCTCTGTGATCACTCTCTGTTTATAACACTGCCACAACCCAGTGGTCTACTCAAGATGTTCTGGCTTATGCCAATGGGAAATGTACCTCAATGGAAAAAGGAAAAGATCAGTCCAGAACAAGATGTATCCTTGGAAAAATGAGATCTTGATATGCATGGATTTTTCATTTATTACTTATTTGTATAATCTTGCATCTTTAAAGCATTTGCCTGCATATTCATTAACATGCCTGTATTGTGCCATTTTGTTTCATTCATACATTCTGGTATCAAAACATGAAATCTCATCTCAGAAATATATCTTTTGAACATCATCATAAACATCTCTCTACACCATCTATTGGTTTCTAAGCATGCCTAACAGACTAGACTATGCTTTAAGAACTCAAACAAAAAGCGGAAGGCCTTACGCAATTGCCTAGTAATTTACGAAGGACCTTTCCATACATGGTGGAATACTAACTACATAGCTCATGTGCAAAAACAAAGTAAATAGAAAAGAATGCCAGCAGGTCAAATATGACCTAAGCAATCGGACACGGCTTGGCATAATCTCCCAAAACTAGTGCAAAGGATCGGGCCGTCCTAAGCATGAGTGTGAAGCAATCCGGCTGCGTCAAAGCCCAGGTCTCTAGCTACCTCTTTAAGTTTGTCATGTGAATGTAGAAGATGGACTAGCTCCCTCTCCATCGTGGGATTAGAAGTAAAGCTCTGTCTCTCAGTCTCTAGCAAAGCCTGTAAGGTGCCTACCTCTACAGTAGCAACTCTCAGGGCATCCTTTCTCTTGGCTAGCTCAGTCTGAAAGCGACACAAAGCCAGCTGTGGCTCACTAGGCTCATCGTCCTCTCGCCCCTGCTTTATGCTCAAAGTGGAGTGAATGTAGGATCTCGCCTGCACTAGCTCCAGTGCTAAGCCATCAACCCTACTGCTAGCCTCGGCCTTACCAGCCTCCAAAGCAGCTCTCTCCTCATCCCAAGTGTGATCTAGAGCGGAAGATCTCCAAGTAAGAGCCGTAAGCTCGTCCTCCAAACCCACATCTTGGGATCTCAACTGAGAGCACTCTGCCTCTGTGCCTGAAAGGGCTGGCCCCCTCCGATCAAGCTCTGCCTTGAAAGCAGCGAGCTCACTCTCCTGCACACTTCTCATCTCTTTGATATCCTCTATGACTGTATCAGCTAGCTCTCTATAGCAGTCTCTATCCTTGATAGCCTCCCTCAAGCACTCCCTCAAGTCTGTAAGGGCCCTCCCAACTCTAATCTTCAACTCTAGAGTATAATCTCTCAGGATATTAGCCGGGAATGACAAATCGGTCGAAATAGGGGATGGTAAGTCACAATGACGGGATACCTCGTGTCTTGCCACACTCTAAACTCAGCAGATAACCACTCCTAGTCATCTCTAGAATAGAGGGGGAAGTCAATATTTGATGTGCGCGTCTCCCAGAACCTAGAGGCATGCCTAATCACGGCTATATCGATGTCTACAAGCCCATACTCAAAGGTGACAGCAGAAAGATCACTGAGTCAGGGGCTATGCTAAATACCCCCAAACTATCGCATGGCCATACCTGGGAAATACCCCATGCACCCCTAGATGCCCACTAAGGGAATACCGAGCAAACTGACAAAATAGGTTCATCCCTGCCATCTAGTAATACCCCATTTGACCCTTAAGGTCTAGTCAGTGGGGCTCAGGCTGCATAAACATCTCAGCCAACCATTAATGTCCCCGAAAAAAGGAAGATCGAGAGATACAGCAGCTCGGACTCTATTTCTACTCATAAATTCCATTGGCTGATTCCTAGCGATGACACTTAAATGGCTACAAAACCATAATTGTAACATATGGACGTAACAACCTAGTCTACCTCTACCAGTCTCCCGACATAAGGACAATGACCTAATAGTCTCAGAAAGTAAAGTGGGAATGAAAGAGGTGCTATGAGGTAGGACACTCACTAGAGGAAGAACGGCAAAACTGATAGCTCCTGATGGTGAAGGGAATAGCACAACGCCAAAGAAGGCCACCAGGAAGGCCTGACGCCAATAGGATGCCCATCGCTCCTCCAAATCCACAAAATTGTCTCGGTAGTCAACCGGACACTCTGGTAACTAGAACTGATCATGTAGGAACTAAAAGGACATGCTCCCTTCTACCCCGCTGCCATACCAAGTCAGCGACTCCACAATAGGTCTCTTAAAGCCCAACATATTAGTAAGCCTCTTGCGGTAGCGTGTTCGCATCGGTGGAGCAAAAATAGTGCTCAGAGGAATAGAAAGAGAAAGGAAATGATCATACTCCTCTAAGGTAGGCACCAAGTAAACATCGCCAATGGTAATGCATCTTAGAGCAGGGTTTTAGCAAGAAGTGATGACCTCCAACAGATGCCAATCTAGTCTAGTATGGAGAAGGGCAATGGCATCTCCAAGAAGTTGTCGGTTGAGTGCTTGGTCACCATAAGAAAATAGCCTAACCACTTCTTAAGCTTCCTCTCATGGTAGTCCTCCCTCTCAAGCTAACCAAGGTGTCATAGGAATGAGCACCAAGAATATCCATGAGTAAGTCCTACTAAATCTGATAATCTAATGAAAATCCATGCAAAAAAAGATGAAAACAGTGTTTTCTACGTGTTTTGAGCGAAGAAAGAGGTAGAAGAAAGCCCAGAAAAATCGCAGGATTGAATGAGCTGGGACTGGGCTGAACCCAACTTTTTATACACGTTCCTCGAGGCAGCGGCCTTATAAGGGCCATCAGACCTTAGGAAACGTGTAGGGGCTTTTTCAGCCCCCAAGCACAAACCTACAGACATTTTGGCACTCTCCCCCCTATTTGGCCTGTGTTTGGTCACTTTAGAGTGAAGATTCCCTTATTTTAGTGCCCGCCGTAGTGTGTAATTGGCCCAACAGTGAACTGGACTATCAGAAACTCTCACTCGCGCATCCGAGGCCGAGCAAATCCTACACTGGGGTAGTTTATATTTGTGCTTCTCATTTAGCACCTTCAGATGTTTGGAACCTCATTTTCAAAGCCCGTTTCACCCGGTTTAGGGGTCGGTTTAGCCCTGGTAGTCAGAATTTGCAACAAAAAATGCTAGAGCCCGATCCCAACCACGCGGCAGTTTTTTCAGCTTACTTGGAGGATAGTGGGAGTCGTTTCTTATGATGTTACCTTAAGAAGCCTATCTTTGAATTTTTGACCGCTCAGGTAATAGGAGGAGCGACCAGTGCATACCACCTCATGGCGTATCTAAGGAGATCTTGTTCGAAATGTCCACATTCATTATTAGCATTACGAAATGGTCTATGAAGTCAAGGCCACTCTCAGCTAGTTTGCAGACTCGGAACCCCGCAATACCCTAAACTAGGGCAGTTTATTTTGCGCAGTTCTCTCTCTCCCCCTTTGTCCAATGTACAAGATTAGGTCCGTCTCACTGAGGATGTATCTCTCATATCGAGAATCGCATGAAACCCAAGCAAGACGATTAGGCGATTTCTCCTTTCTATTCCCCTAGCAAGACGATCATCATTTATAAGCCATTGGCAAACCCGTGGAACTGTGGTGCAAAACGAGTGGGTGTGATATGAGCTGGTTCAAAACCACCATCCTCGATAAAAATGCGTTAGTGCATACACATCAGCAACCCTCCTGAAGGCTTCCCCAGAGCTATACATGTAAGTCCTAATCAGAGGCATTGTCTTTTATACACATTGGCAGTCCTTTTAAAGGCAGTTTACAGAGCTATACATGTAAACCCTAATCAGAGGCATTGTCTTTCATGCATATCGGCAGCCCTTTCAAAGGCAATTTACCCAAAAGTCCTAATCAGAGGCATTGTCTTTCATACATATCGGCAACCCTTTCAAAGGCAGTTTACAGAGCTATACATGTAAGTCCTAATTAGAGGCATTGTCTTTCATGCACATCAATAGCCCTTTCAAAGGCGATTTACCTAGAGCTATACATGTAAGTCCTAATCAGAGGCATTGTCTTTCACACACATCAGCTGCCGTTTCAAAGGCGATTTGCCTAGAGCTATTCTTGTAAGTCCTAATCAGAGAGACATTGTCTTTCATGCACATCAGCAGCCCTTTCAAAGGCGATTTATTTAGAGCTATACATGTAAGTCCTAATCAGAGGCATTGTCTTTCACGCACATCAGCAACCCTTTCAAAGGCAGTTTACAGATCTATACATGTAAGTCCTAATCAGAAGCATTACTTTTCACACATTAGCTGCCCTCTTAAAGGCGCTTTCCTAGAGTTACGCATATAAGTCCTAGTCAGAGGCATTGTTTCTCACACACATCAGCCACCCTCTTAAAGGCGTGGCCATGGAATTATACATATAAGTCCTAGCAAGAGGCATCATTCCATAGATACATCATGCTACAAAGAGATAATATCATACATGAAAGCTCACTATGGGGCAATACAATACTTACATGTCCAGGCCTACCAAGAGGCGATACATAATAGACATATATAGCAGGCCCATCATAATGCAATGACTACAAAATACATGAAAAATACATACCCACACAAGGGCTAATCATGCTACAAAGGGATAATATCATACATGAAAGCTCATTATGGGGCAATACAATACTTACATGTCCAGGCCTACCAAGAGGCGATACATAATATACATATATAGCAGGCCCATCATAGGGCAATGACTACAAAATACGTGAAAAATACATACCCACAAAAGGCTACATCATGCTATAACAAATGGCTAATTCTATGGAGAATCATCACCACCAATAAACTGGTCCGTATCATCATCATCATTGTCACTTGCAAAAAGGCTAGTGGAAGGACCCGCACTGCCTGAAGTGTTGGGAGCATACCCTAGGTCCTGGGAAGGCCTCGAAGCCTGAGTAAAAGAACCTCGACCACCCAACGGGCCTCGAGGAATTGGCATGTACATAGGCTCGAACGGAGGAATGATGGGCCCTCGGCCTGGAATTGGAGGGGCAGCCGGAACGGGAAGACGAGGCGCTCATATCGCAGTAGCTAGAATCTCCCTATCTTTCTACTAGATCTCCTTCTACTGAGCTAATGCCCAAGTAGTCTCCTCCTACATGTGTGCATCTCTAGTGCCAAGTAAGGCCTCAAGCTCTATCATCTTGGCCTTTAAAGCCTTTGCACGTGCTCTCTACTCTGCCCCAGTGGTCACCTAAGCACGAATAATGCCTCATAGCACCCTAACTCCACTCATAAGGACGTCTTTGATGACAGGCTCCGCAGAAGACTTCGTAAACCAAGTAGAATAATCTCTGCTGGTATCCACATAAGCATCAAAGGAACCTATTGCATAAGCCGAGTCACCCAAGACTATGGTCTCGAATGAAAAACCGTGAGGAGGCAGATCCTTAGGTACTCCATAGACTGGCATAACATGGTGGAAGGTCCTCTCTGCCAAAAAGAACTCCTAGCTCGTCAAGGCCCAAAACCAGCGTCGAATCCTCAATTGGCCCATAGCTATAGTGAGCTTTAGCTTCCTTAGCAGCGTGCCATCATAAGGGCGGACTATAATCTCATCCCGAGTGATGCAGTTTAAAGCCGCAAAAATAGTGACCAGCTGTACTATGACAACCCTCGTGATCCTACAATGAGCCCACGCATATGCTCGAGGGTATGCTTTCACGGACAAGCCCGTATAATGTGGCTGCAAAGCTAGGATGTACTCATACACCCACCACGTCAAAATCTGCCAACATCCCTCCAAACTCCTGAAATCCCACTAGGAGGCTTGCCTTAAGAAAGCGATGAAGAAGCCATAGGTGACAGACCTCCAGTCATATGTCCCAATGCCGAAAACTACTCTGATGGCCCATAGCAGCTGGCAAGTCAACACTAGCCAGTTGTTGCCAAAGAAGCAACTACCGAGGAACCACAGGAAGAACCGATGAAGATGAATGTCAGTGGGTGCCACATCCTAGGGAATACTACTTTGCAGCCATTTAGTGCAGATCTGTAGCGATGTAGTGGGCCCGAAATATCCCCTCGTCTCCACAGTCAATGGAAAAGGAATGCCCAAGAGCTCACAAGCCATATCAAAGCTCATCTCCTTGGTTGGAATTGGGTGGCCACCAAATCTGATACCCAAAATGGTTGTCCAATCAAGAGGGAGGACTGTATACTCCCCATAACTCAAGTGAAAGCTACCTGTCTTAGCATGAAACTGCTGCACCAAAGCATCCTCGATCCCATGCTTTATGGTAAACGAGGGAATTCGCAAGAAGTCCTCAAACCCTTGCTCTTTCAGGTACTCGGCGTACCACGGGTGGGTCATTTGAGCAGACAACAGCTGGAGAAAAGTGGACTAGGTGGCTCGACCGCGGAGCTTGCCACACCCCTGCATTTGAAATCAGAAGCTGCTTATTAGCATGTGCATATAATCGAAATCTAAATGACCAAGAAGGAAATGCAACATATCTCTCCCCACTACGCCAGTCTAGAAGGATAATCCTTCAGCCCTTGCTGAAGGTAAATGTCTTGGATGCCTCTGTCTACGACTCTAGTACGAGCATTGGCCTCGGCCTGATGTGGTGGGAACCTCGGCCTCAAATTGTGCCTCCGAGTGCCAAACTCCAACAAGGCCTCGGGCCCAAGAAAGTCATCATCTATGTCTATAAGGATGTCCTCTACTTGCATCTCTCCTCCAGAGGTTCCCCTCCCTCTAGTCGGCTTATGCAGTGAAGAAGCCCCACTAGAAACAGTACGAGACTCAGAGGAGACCCTGGCCATCTTAACGGAGCGCTATCTCCTGAACCAGGTCTTTATGGGTATATTGCCGGTAGGCCTGGGGTCACCACCCCCGCAATCAAAGTGGCTCTGTAAAACCCAAGCCACCTGCTCACTAGCTGAAGCGGTCTCCTCATTAGAAGAATCGTCCTCGTGGGATGTCGCATGCATGGGGGCCTTCCCCCGATCTCCCCTAGAACACATCCTCCGTGACATAATCTGTAAAATAGCAAGATATCCAAACATAATTGGTAAGCCCATAAGGCAAATGGCGACGCAAGTGGACTAACACTGTTTTAAAAACGTGCAGGTCTGTACCCAGCATACATTTGCAAAGGACCTAAGACCAAGACTGCTATTCAGATATCCTTTGTTTCTACTTGGCAAAAATCAGGACTGTTATTTAGATATGCTCTGTTTCTACCTGACACTAAATCGGGACTACTATTCAAATATCCTTTGTTTCTACCTTGCCTAAGACCAAGACTGCTATTCAGATATCCTCTGTTTCTACTTGGCAAAAATCGGGATTGCTATTCAGATATCCTCTATTTCTACCAGGACTAAGACCAAGACTGCTATTCAGATATCCTCTGTTTCTACTTGGCAAAAATCAGGACTGCTATTTAGATATCCTCTGTTTCTACCTGACACCTACTCGGGACTGCTATTCAGATATCCTCGTCTCTACCCGGATCCTTCATAAGTCTCGCCAGCATTTTGACACTAAATTCCAAAAATTTCTCAAGCTTTTACTACCCGGGACTGCTATTCTGATATCCTTTATCTCTACCTGGATCCTCCGTATGTCTCACCATTCCCACTATTCCCGACTACCAGGTAAGTCCCCTTACCCATGTCCCGCATTTTTTATTTACAGCATTTAAATTCCCACATATTTATGCACTTATATACCACAAACAAAATGCACGCATATTTTCCTAAGATAGCATGGCATAAATCATGGCAAAAATATATGATTAAAAAATATAAAAAAATACCTCTCCTTTCTCCCCTTTTAGAGTGTATACACATGTTCGAGAAATATTCTAATAGCAGCTGCACTAGATCGGGCCAAGCAAGTAAAGTCCGATCTTGGTCCATGAATAGTCTTCTCATGCAAATTTGGGGGCAACAAAATTTAAAATCACGTTCTTTATTCAACACCTCTCATTGCACTAAAGATATCAGATAAAGAAGGGGTTGTTCATGCTGTATTTTGTCTACCTTTGATTTGCGTGCCGGACCCTGAAAAATCCAAAAATATTATTTTCTCTCCATGGGTCTATGAGAGCATCCAGAATGATGTGGCACAACCCGTTGGCATCAGAGCACCCGAAGTGTCATTTTCAGCTAAAATGACTTAAATGCCCCTAGTCAGCCCTAGGTTTGACCGAAGGCCAAACAAGGTCCAAAATCTCACAAAACAACTTTTTTCACAGTTTTACATCAAACCCAAGCTTCTCGGAGATTTTTAACAACTTTGACCAAGTTTAACTAAGTTTGACTTGAAAGCGATCTTAGGTGGGCCCAAAAATCCTAATTTTGATCCGACTATTAGAACCAGTTGAAACCAATGCCATTGTGAAGATTATAAAATTCTCATTCTAACGACTATTCATGGGACGAAATCGGAGTTAGAACGGCCGAGATATCATGAAAACTGAGATGACACACCGATCGATGCACCACGAACTTCCGAGAGCCATAACTTTTGATCCAACCATTGGATTTTCAAGATCCATACCTTTTTGGAAACAGGAAGTCAGTGTCTTTCTAAGGGTGTCTAGATCAATATATTTTTAGCTTTTGAGGCTGGCGGTCCTTGAAGGACCACCAGCGGCCCTACAAGGGTCGCCGCCTCGTAATGTGTGATGGGGACCAAAAAAGGACAATTTTCTGGGCTTTTATCCTCTCTTCCAAACACAAAAAATACATCAGACTCTTGATTCTTCTATTTTCACCAACAACACAAGGTATTGTTCTTATACCCCATCTTCTATCCCTTGGTTCTACACTTTGGATTTGGGGTTTAGAGGTGTGGATGTAGATTTTCTAGCTATCATCCACACCCCTAACCTTATAAATCTTTTCCTAGCATTTATTTTGCTCTTTTTGCTTGAATAACATGATTTATTACTTTCTTTAGCTTGTTTCTTGCTTTATTTGTGTTTCTAGCTTAAATCTCTTTGTCGTTATGTCTTATGCCATGTTTTGTGCTTAGATCCATGTTCCCACATGTTCATATGTTTAGATCTACATGCGTAGGGTTTTATGCCATGCTTTCCTTTGTTTCATTCCTCTTTTTTTGCCTTATGTTGATGTTAGGGTTCCGTGCTTACATGCTTGTATGATGTCGTTGGTTATGCTTTGCTCAGATCTATGTGTTTATGGGCTTTTGCCATGTTTTTTGCTTAGATATACATCCGTACATGACTATATGCTTTGATCCATATTCTACCATGTCTACGTACTAGCTTTCTACATGTTTGCTTGCACGTTTTATACTTATATGTCTAGATCTATGTTTCCATATGCTTGTTTGCTTGGATCTATTCTCTTTACATGCTTTATGCCATCTTCCATGTGCTTGTGCTCTCTATGCCATGTTCGCGTGCCTAGACCTAGGCTATGTTTGTCATGCCATGTGCTATTGTAGCCCTTTTGTCACTTTATCTTTCTTTCTTGTGTTTTGGCCTAATAGTTAGGACCCGATCTAGACCCTATGGTCTTTCTCATTGTCCACACACCTCGGCCCATATCAAAGGGTTTGGATCACCCTATTTGTATGTCTATGCTTGCTTGCTTCTATGCTTTATGTTTGTGTTAGCCTCTCTTGTTCTAGGCTTTGCCATGTATGACGCCCTCCGCAGGTATGTGGTTGTGTGGTTACGTTGGACTTGTTTGGACGTAACCACTTGGGATGCATCGTCGTGATGCCGGTTGCTACATGCATACCTTTTCCTTTTTCGCTTCGTGCGATGATATGCTTGCCATGCTTGTTTGTGCTACACGTTGGCTTTATATGCATCTTTACACGCTTGCTTACATGTCCATGCATGAGTCTTGCCTGCTGGTGTGTCATCCATGCTTCAACACAATGTAGCTATGGACATCCGATCCAAAACTACATTTGTCCCTCACGAACACCACATTTTGTTTGCTTTCCCACTTGTTTGCTTCCTTTCTTGTTTCTTTACTTACCATGTCTATCATGCTCATCTGTTTTATGCCTTTTCATATACTCTTTGCATCTTTTCCTTCCATTGCTTGTTTGTTGGTTTCCTGTCTTTGCCTTTACATGCACACACATGGAGTGAAGACACATGGAGCTAGGGCACGGTCTCCCAAGCGCAAGCAAAAAGGGTGCGGACGCAAGCATGTAGATAAGCCAAGTGGCTGTGTTTAGTAGGTTTAGGAGTTTAGCCTTTCCCTTCGGTTATATACTCTTTTAAATCCTTTTTTTCCTCCTCTCTTTCTCCCTTAGATGGTTTGTATTAGGTATATCATGCCTTGTACCATTCATCCTCATCTCTAAAGTATGGCGACGCTTGTTTGTTTTCCTACACTTATATTTTGCGCCATGCTCTAGGGATGTAGGCATTTACTTTCCTACTCTGTGTGCTTGCATTGTGCATGATGTATGTATATATACCTGCTCCCTCCCTTTCAGTGTGATCGTCACAGTCCATGTCACCAAGGCAAAGCAATTCCCAATTCCCGCTGCGAAAGTAAGGTGACACGTCGCCAGATTTTCGCAGTGAAATCTGGTACTCGGCTCGAATGCCATAGGAAAGCATAGATTAGGAACATGCCCTTTCAAAAGCCAAACCTCAAAGCCCCCATGCATGCAAAGCCTCGCTAGCCAATGCCGAAATCATGTTTTTACTACCAATTTTAGAAAATTAAGGTTTTATCAAAACAAAGGATTATCCTTGGACAGGCGTTGTAGGGTGCCTAACACCTTCCCCACACGTAACCAAACTTTCGGACGGAAGAATCAAGATTTCTTAGCCTAGGATTGGTAATAAAATCAACTAGAAATAGGTGACCAATCACACCTTAGAAAAACCCCATGATTGGTGGCGACTCCACTTTCCTTTGGTAATCACCTAAAAATTGGCCCAGCTTCTGCCATATCACCAAAGGTGGACAAATACCC
Source organism: Quercus glauca (assembly GCA_023736055.1). NCBI lineage: Eukaryota > Viridiplantae > Streptophyta > Magnoliopsida > Fagales > Fagaceae > Quercus > Quercus glauca. The sequence continues at coordinate 40,943,352 of CM043325.1, forward strand.
TCCTCCACCGAGAGAGAGAGAGAGAGAGAGAGAGAGAGAGAGAGAGAGAGAGAGAGAGAGAGAGAGAGAGAGAGAGAGAGAGAGAGAGAGAGCACTCGAAACTCCGTGTGAAACACACGCACACCATCACACCGAGAGGATCCCTCCAACGGTGCCCCGCGCGCGAGAGCTGTCGCCATAGCAGGTGGTTGAACGAAGGCACGGCGGCGGCAGTCTTTTCCCTAGTCGATCGGGGCTGGGCGTCAACACCCTTGTAAGGTTTGAAACCCTAAGGGACCGAGTATGATATAGTGTGCAAGCAACGGGGTTGCTTTCCCAAGAGGTTAATCACAGATGCTGCGTAAACAGGATGGATAGAACCTGGAGTAGAGTATGACTCTTTGATGCAAGAAAAAAGGGAAAACCTGCAAATGGAAGCTGGACACTTTCCCCTTGACTCATTTTGAAGACAATCCTATGAAGGATATCCTAGCCTAGGTTAGGATGTTCACTTGGATTTGGCTCTTCCTAGTCCTCATGGGTTTGACGTAATCTAGGCCAACTATATGAAACACGGCTTAACTAGTAAATTGGTCCTATTCTTAGGGGGACCTTGATCATCTAATCCAATTTAGTCATTTAAGTTTCTAGAAATCGATTTTTGCTCATTTAAAAGGCTACATTTTCCATTTTAACACTCTTCAAGTCAATTTAATATCTAATTGGGCTCTAAGTTGGCCTTGAGCCTTAGAGTTCGAGCATCGTTGGGGAACGGGAGCCCAAGTTGTTAGGGGTACAAAATGCAGTGTCTACAATATTAAAATGGAAGATCAGAGCAAAACTCAAAAATGAGAAGATTTTGGAAAACTACCAATCCGGTCCATGCACCCTTTGAAAGGTGGTTTTGTGGCCTGTAGATTAGTGGAGGATACTTTGTTAGCTTGATGGCTCCATTCTAACATGTGATGTTGAAAAATTCTTTGGAAATCACATAAGTGGTTTTCTTGATTTTGGACTTGGGTGCCATTGGAGAGAATGAAGAGGAGGCAAAAATTTTTATAGAGAGAAAATGGAAGTTGAGAAGTTAGAGAGAATGTGAAAAGATGAGGAAGATGAAGAGAAATAAGAAGAAAAAGAAACGGTTGGTAACCGTTGGAGAAAAATGAAGAGGCAGGAAGGCATCTGATGACTAAACTACATGTAGTTTCAGCCTTCCACTAAACTAAGTGTAGTTTAGCAAAAAAGACAACAACAACAACAACAAAAACAAAAACAAAAAACAAAAAACAAAAAAAAAAAAAAAAAACCCAAAAAACAAAAAAAAAGAGAGAAAAAAAAAAGGAGAAAAGAAAAAATTTTTATAACATCCCCAATGGACCCCAGAAGGTGGAAAATGCAAGGAAAAATTCAAAAAGGCGCCCAAATGACATAAATACCCTTAGTAGGTTGAAAGACAACCTTCAAAGCATCCCCAGTGGATTAGAAGGATCAAGAACATCCCCCTACAGAATGGAAATCACTATGGAAACTCCCCCATGAGTTAAGATCATCAACGAACTCCTCTAGTGAGACACAAATAGACAAGTCTTTCCCTAAGAATGATTAAGGCCTCCCCCATGGGTCCAAAACACCAAAACAGAGCTTCCCCAAAGAGCCAAGAATTACTAAGGAAATTTCCTGTGTGTAGAACTAACATAAGCTCCCCAATGAGTCATTAGAAAAGAAGAAGAATTTTCCCCAGTGGGCTTCACATCATCAAAAGACTTCCTCATAGGTTAAAAATCATGAAGAAGGCTCCTTCATGAGTCACCAACACATACTCCTCAGCGAGTCATTTTCCCTTGTGGGCTTCACACCATCAAGAGACCTCCTTGTAGGTCGAAAATCACCAAGAAGGATCCTTTGTGAGCCATAAACACATACTTCTCAACGAGTTGTTTTCCCTAGTGGACTGCCATCAAGAGACCTCCTCACAAGTTGAAAATCACCAAGAAGGCTCCTTTGTGAGTCACCAAAACACACTCCTTAGCAAGTCATTTTCCCTGATAGATCATACATCACTAAAGACTTCCTCGTAAGTCAGAACTACCAAGATCGCTACCACACTTGTGCACATATCCCATGGGAATTGAATATGTAAGCACATACCCTTGACAAGTTAAGGAAAGAAGAATGCAAAAGAACTAGAGTACATATCCCTTTTATTGAACATGTAAATCAAAGTTGAGGCAAGAGCCACCCAAGATAGAGATGGAAGCCACACAGAGGCAAGAGCCTTAACCAAACAGAAGAGATTGAGATAAAGATGGAAGCCACACAGAGGCAAGAGCCTTACCAAAATAAAAAAGATTAAGATAGAGATAGAAACTACCTAGAGGCAAAAGCCACCCAAAGAAGTTTAAGGCAAGAGCCCCAAATGGGCACCACAGAGATGCATCCTTTTAGCTTGTAAGAGTACCTTGTTTGCTTTGTTGATGGTTGAGGCAGTTAGCCATGTTTGTTTTTCTTTTTTAGTGACTCTAGGATAGTGAGTCACTCGCCTTTTGCTTGCAATTGGTAAATAGGTTCTTGGATAGTGAACCTATCGTTGCTTGTTTCTTAAGTAACAAAGGTGGGAATTCGAACATACGAATCCCATGCAACTCTGCGAAGTTGCACCCTACCCTATATATGTGTGTTTGTCGTGTGTGTGGGTTTGGCCTAAGCCAGACATCGAAACAAAAATGTTTTATCTCTTGTTCTTTTGATTTCATTAACGGAGCCTACGAATCAAAAAAGGGGCATCTGTAGACATTGCATTTTGTACCCCTAACAACTCGGGCCTCGGTTCCCCAATGATGTAGAATTCTAAAGCCCAAGGTTGGTTTAGGGCCCAATCATATGAAAATTGACTTAAGGAAAGTATTTATGTAAAATATAATTGATTTTTGAACCAAATAAACTATTTTTGGAAAATAAAGACCACAAAAACCCTAGGGCATGCGTACGCATACACGTGTATACTTGTTTAGTTTAGGTTTACCTTGTGTTTGTGTTATGAGCATGTTAGGTTGTTAGATTTTCTGTTTTCTGAGTTTGTTCAGCTCTAAGTTTATGGGTTAGGGTTTCAAGTGTGTATGCGTGTGCATGCTTCTTTTATGTGTACGCATACTTAAACTATGTGTACGCATACAATTGGGATATGCACGCATGCCCTATGTATGCGCACGCATACTTTTGCCCGAAAGCCTAATTCACTCATGTTTTCTTTTTCCTTGTCTTGTTCACATGTTTTAGCCCTTATTTAACCTATTTCATCTGTCCTTGGGTCTCTATTTATCTGTTTTATTTGTTTTATATCTTTTATGTTTATTAGGACTTTTAGATTGCTTGAATAACATGAACATGCAAATGAAAATGAATATGCATTGATGCATAGGTGCTGTGCTATAGTGAGGCAAGTGAGGTAAGTCATGCACTCACATGAACATGCATTGGTTTGAATATAAGTTTGTCTTCTTTAAATGATGTGAATGTTTTTGGTTGGAATGCCATGCCTTTAATGCTTGGATGTCATAACATGCTTGTTTGATTCTGCCATGGGATGTTTACGCCCTTGGAGATTTGTATTTGTATGCCTTGATATATGAATACTAGGTTTGGGGGATGATTATATCATGTTGTGTGTCTTAGATGCATGCTAGAGTGCCTAACACCTTCCCATCCCCATACCTAAACTCTAGACACGTGCATCGGTAAAAGATTAGTCATTCCACGAAGGGCGCTATATTTATGATTCCTAGACCTAATCTAGGAGGTGACTCCATTTCTCTGCCATGGTCCACCCTAGGCCAAGGTGTACTCATCCACCATGAGGATGACGTCACGCACCACGGTGCTCACACCCATAGTAGTTATAGAAGCTTCTAAGGTCTAGTTATGGCTTTCTATAGCTTCTTAACCGAATTTGTTGGAGAAGAAGGAGAGAGTGGCTGACTTCAGCCTTCATGCATTAGCCAACCTTTATGTCTTGTCAAACATCATTAGAAATCAACTTGCCAAGAAAGGGTTTATGCTCAACTTGACATGTGTCCCTTTCTGACCTAATTTGACAAGCTAAAAGTGATTGTAGTGGTCCCAATTGTTAGTCTATTTGTGCTGAAACTTGAATTGTGACCGGCCTAACCATTTTAGTCACCCACATGAGCTTTAGTTGTTGAGATTTGGCACATGGGCTAGATTATTTCAGTTGGGCCTTATCATTGAGCTTTTAGACTTGCATGTCCCTACAAAATAGATAGTATTGCCATGGGTTTGTACTATACTTAGGCTTTTGCAGTTGTAATTTCTTATGAAAAAAATAAGTATAATTCTCATAGATTTTGAAGAATAAATAGTTTTATGAGATGGATAATATGTCATAAATATGTTACGTTTCCCATTAGTTAGCATATTTTGCTAGGGAATTTAGCATTTCAAAATATGTTTTTGCCAAAGATTATTTACTTTAGGCTTTAAGCATAATAGTTTTGCCAAAAATAATATTTGGGCTTTTAATACCATATTGCCAAAAGTAGTATTTGGGCTTTTTGTAAAATATTGCCAAAATAATATTTGGGATTTTAATAAGATATTGCAAAAATAATATTTGGGATTTTAATAAGATATTGCAAAAATAATATTTGAGATTTTGTAAAATATTGTCGTGTAGCAACGAGCTTTATAAAAGAGTGTCATGGAGTAACGGGCTTTATAGAGAGTGCCATGTAGCAACGGGCTTTGTAATACATTTCCTTGTAGCAACGCGCTTTGTAAAGAGTGTCGTGTAGTAATTGGCTTTGTAAAGAATGTCACGTAGCAACGGACTTTGTAATATGGTGCTGTGTAGCAATAGATTTTGTAATAGGGTGCCATGTAGCAACGAGCTTTGTAAAGAGTGCTATGTAGTAATAAGTTTTGTAAAGAGTGTCATGTCTTAATAGGCTTTGTAATAGGGTGTCATGTAGCAACAAGTTTTGTAAAGAATGCCATGTACCAACGGGATTTGTAAAGAGTGCTGTGTAGCAACGGGATTTGTAAAGAGTGCTATGTAGCATCGGACTTTGTAAAGAGTGCCATGTAGCAACGGGCTTTGTAATAGGGTGTCGTGTAGCAACAGGCTTTGTAATAGGGTGTCGTGTAGCAACAGGCTTTGTAATAGGGTGTCGTGTAGCAACGGACTTTATAAAAAGTACCGTGTAGTAGTGGGCTTTGTAATGGGGTGCTGTGTAGCAACGGGCTTTATAAATAATGTCGTGTAGCAACAGGCTTTGTAATAGATTGGTTGGGCTTTTTGGGTTTTGCCTATAAGATAAACTCGTTGTTAACCCATGCGATGCATGGGAATAGTTACTGGATGCGTCTCTAGTTTAGTTTGTGTTGTTTTTATTGGTATATACCGTTAAAAATATAGTATGGAGTGAATAAGAAATTAACTCCTAATGTGTCCACTTGAAGACGTTATTAAAAGTAGTAAAAATTCTTGAATCCCATGTAGGAAAGGAAAGAAATAATATATGAGGTTATACATTCTTGTGCTGGATATTGAGTTGGGTTTTGGCATATGTGAACTAGGTCCTCTTGTCCATATAATAATATTTTATTATTTTATTTTTTGAGTCAGTTAGTTTGTGCACAGTAGTTATTCTTGAACAATGTGTATGTTAACTAACATATGTATATTCATAATCCCTCATTCATAAAACTGTCTTTTTAAGAGTGAACGGTTTAGACCCCTAAAACTATAACCAGATTGCGTAGCCTAGATTAATTAGCCAAGTTGTTACTTAGTCAAATTATGTAATTCTAGGTTAAAACAATCACAAAATCATATCAAGCATATAAAACATATAAAGCAGCGGAAAATAAATATCACATGATATGATCACCCAGGAAACCACACCGGAAAAACCTGGGGAGGATTTTACCCACCGATCCTCAAGGCAAAACGGAATCCACTAAGAAAGAATTGAAGTTCTTACGAAAGGACTTACAAGCTCCCCGCTTGACTTCCTAATGCTACACACCAGTAGTAACTTCCTGACACGACCACGCGCAGGCTCCGAATCCACGGACTACTTCTTTCTTTGAACTCCTTCTTCAAGTACAAGCTCCTCACTTGTTTTTCTCTTTAAGCTTTAATGGCTGCAACCTAGTTGATCATCAAGATGTTGATGTGATCTCAATCTTGAAAACCCTAAGCTTTGTGTAAAGGAAAGCTCCTCTAGATCTCACAAGAGATTTACACAAAACCGCAATGCATGAGCAACAATACAACTTGTGCAACTCTGAAAAACGTGGCTAGGGTTTGCCTTATATACCTAGGGCAAAAACATAAAAACCTAGACGTTTAAAGAGTTAGGGCTGAGTTGGAATTCTGCAGAAAAACGCATCTGGGCCGACTTTCGATCGATCGAGTCTAACCTTCGATCGATCGAGCCAGGCCGAGAAGCCCCAATGCTTCTGCAGTCACTCGATTCCAACTTTACAATATTCAATCAACTTTGAGCAAACTTAAACAAGACTAAATACATTGTTTTGATCATGGTTTGCCAACATTACATATTAGTGTTCTAAATACATAAAATCCTAAGACCTTAGAACCTAACAAACTCCCCCTTTGGCAATCTGTGACAAAACACACAATAAAAGCTCAAAGTTTACAAGTAATAGCCCTTTACATAATAATGCTCATAAATAAAAGTTCAACCTAACTACTATCCATCGGTTGCAAGTATAGACAGCAGCTTTGTCGAATCAACCTATATATTCCTGAAATACTCAACAAACACATAAACGCATGTGTGGCAGCAAATAGTATATAAACAGGTATAATATTCTTGTAAGATTCACACAACACAAAATAAAGAAATATATCAATGAAGCAACTCATAAATATATATCAATAAGTAGTGAATCATAAAGACAACAAGAATCAAAAGAAACATGTATATCAATATATCAATCAATGTTACTCCCCCTAACATGAACATCCCAAAAAATGATATACAAAGTGAAGCACCTAGATACAATCTAAATAAACTCCACAAAAATATCCCATGCTAACAAAAAAAATATCTCCCCCTAACACAAAAATCTCCCCCTATCAACAAAAACTCCTCTACAAGTCAACAAGAATCAAAAGAAACATGTATATCAATATATCAATCAATGTTACTCCCCCTAACATGAACATCCCAAAAAATGATATACAAAGTGAAGCACCTAGATCCAATCTAAATAAACTCCACAAAAATATCCCATGCTAACAAAAAAAATATCTCCCCCTAACACAAAAATCTCCCCCTATCAACAAAAACTCCTCTACAAGTCAAAAACTCTACTCCCCCTTTTTGTGACGGAATGCCAAAGGGCATCAAAGACCATCATCAAAAGGAGGTGGTGAGGAAGAACGAAGATGCGCCAAATCCGCTCGCAGAGCACGAATCTCGTCGAACAGATCCACCAAAAGCTGACCATGAGCCGCCTGAACGGTCATGACAGTCTCCAGAGTACGACGAACATCGAAGTCAGCCGTAGAAGGTGGAGGAACAGCATCAGCACCTACAGAATCTGGAACAGCCTCACCAGCAGGACCTGTAGAAGAAGAAGGAGGAGCGCTACTAGAGGGATCAGACCTAGGGTGTTTAGAACCAGCTCGAAGATGAGCGGCCCTCTGTCTAAGGAAAGACGCACCTATAGGAGCTATCACATGAACAGGCTCAGAAGCAGGGAAGTCCTCTAAACCTAGATAAAGTAAAATCCTATGAATGAAAATAGGATGGACAAGGGCATGGGCAGTAGATGAACTCCTATAAACTTCGTTCAAAGAACGAAGAAAAAGATGGGGGAAACTAATAGGAGCATCTGTAACAAGAGCGTAGAGAAAAACACACCTCTCAAGAGGAATGGTGTGCAGATGAGAAATAGGCCAGAGTGAATGACAGGCTATCCTAAAGAATAGGTAGGTAGTCTCAGGAAGCTCAGCGGTGGTGATCCGAGGATCAGAACCCCACTGGATAGAAGATCCAGTGATGTAAGACATGACATCACTCAGCTCAGGTGACTCATCATAGGGGTAAACAGGATCCCTAACCAACGGTACCTCTAGAGCATCAGCCACTACCTGAGGAGTAATGGAGTACTCTACACCTCGTATCCAACTCCTAACTAGAGTGTTGGAATCATAGATGCGGACAGAGAGGTTCGAGAAGAACTCTCTAATCAAGGTAGCCGGAGGTGGAGGGTCAGACACGGTCAACAAAGGTAACCAACCCCTACGCTCAAAATTTGCCCTAATGGCAGGATCTACCTCATCTAAACGAACAGAACGCTCAGCCCAAATCTTCCTATGTAGGTTTAAAGTCTCAAAAATCTCTTGGTTTTTCTCAGTGGGGAACCGCTCACTATCAAAAGATGGAGGGGAAGGAGTAGGAGTGGGGATGGTCCTACGAGCTCTAGTCTTCCTAGGCATGGTGCTAAGGAATAAGACAGAGACACAAAGAGAAAACCAAAAAGAACAGGAAATAAAACCAAGGGCAGACTGCAAGTTAGCACAAAAAAAATATAGAATGAAAATCTATATGATGCATGAATCATAAATGATGATATGATGCATGAACTAATGCAGTGATTAGGATCAAATTAAGTTCAATTTTCACAACATTGGCTTGAACATAGAGTTTCTTAACAAAAACCCTAAAAATTTTAGAACAACTTGAAAATTTTTGCAACAAATTGATGAATTAATCATTACAGACCATTGGAAATAGTTCATAATAACCAATTGCATCAATTACACAAGCCAATTTCAACAATTAAACCCAATTTCACAAAAAGCCCCAATTCGGACCTAGTATAAACCCTAGAAATTCAAATTTTCCACAAAACTCAAAATTGATCAAATTAAATACTCAAGAACAAGTGTATAGAGTGTCCCCAACAAAACCCATTGATCAATTGCACATAATTTTGTCCGAATCAACAAAAATCCCAAATTGAAAAGTTCCGAAAATCCCCTCTTAAATGCATGAAAAATGCATGAAAACAAGTAAATAAATTGAAAAGCAAGGGTATTAAGGACATACCGGCTTGAGGAGAGAGAGATTTTGCAAAAAGATCGAAAGAAAACGACAAAAACTTGAAGAAATTGACTTGCCTCGTCGGAGAGAGAAAAAAGGAAAAGTTTTGAAAAAGTTATGAACTTTGAAAAAGTCAGATTTTCCCTTTTTTAAAAAGCATATTCACGATGTTCGATCGATCGAGAATTACATTCGATCGATCGAAAGTGACAGACGTTTTAGCACTTTCTGAGGCACTTTTTCGATCGATCGAAAAACACTCTGGATCGATCGAAATGGGTAAAAACACACTGAATTTTGGGAAAAACACAGTTTTGAAAATTTGCAAACCCAATTTTGAAACAACTCCTCAAAGCATTTGAACAAAGAATACAACATGCATGAGTATGAGATGGAATGCTTTTTCAAAAACCCAAAATTGTAAACCCAATTTTCTCAAACACAAGTTTCATCATCTTCCAAATTAATTTTCTCAAGCATCAACTATGTTGTGCACAAATCTCAAGATATTTTTCAAACTTGGTTAGTCAGACCAAGAACACACACACTAGCATGTACAGTGTTTAACAAAGAGTAACTTGTGTAGTGTGTGAAACTAGCAAAGACTTGAGATACATGTGAGGTGATACGTGAATGGCAATCAAACACAAAGTCTACACAATTCATCACATAGAATTAAAAGAGACTATCACCTAAAGAATTACATCCTATAACTCCCACATCTCCTAGATCAAAAGCTTGCAATCATGTAAGTTTCTTTTAATTTTGCCTCTTATTTATATATGAATTGGCATTCAGCCTAATAGTACACACCGGTTTGAATTAAGTGAATTGGCATCAAGCCTAATAGTACACACCAGTTTTAATTTATTTTGAGGCTACACCTTATGTTCTTTTTGTGCATGTGCTACACTTTCTCGAGCACTAAATCTTATGATATGCACTAAGGTGTTCATGATTGGCTAGTGAACAGTGGTGAGATGGTTATTTATGCCTTTCTCAAAAGGATCAAGTCCGACAGTCAACAACATGTGACTTCATGATTAAGGCAAAGTGATTAAGAACCACACACATCTTTCCCACACAACATGCACTACAAAGTTTCAACTAGTTAAGTGCAATAAAGTAAGCTCATCAAAGTTAAACAAGGTACACAAGAGAAGACATGTGTAAAAAGAATGACCAACCTTGTTTTAAAAAATCAAGAACAATAGTGTTCAACACAGACTTTGCTTTCTCTTTTTTTTTTTATTTTATTATTATTATTATTATTATTATTAAAAGAGAAAACAAATAAATCCTAGAATGAAATGCATGTATGTAATGCAATGCAAGTCCTAGAACAAAAGAAAAACACAACAACAAAAAAATGGTCACAACAGAATAGAGCAATGAAGCACAAGGACCATGTCAGAAAGACTCAGTTAGTTCGAGTCTTTTGCATCCAAAACTTTTTAGATGCACCCCGAGCATTGGAGTTCTTATTCACTTTAGAGTGATTCTCAACTCCAGAATTGGAATAAAGGTTTAACGCCTTTACCAATTCACCAATTAGTGCCATAGGATCTTGTGCTTGATGCACAGGCACTTTTGGTCTTTTAGCTCTCTTATCAGCTTGAAGCTTGTAACAGTTAGGACGAATATGTCCAGACTTACCACAATAATGACAAACCCAAGCAGGTTTACCATGCATCTTGTCCTTCGGTTTGGTAGGCTCCTTAGGTTTGGATTCTCTTAAGTCTACCCTAATCTTCTTGGGTGGTGAAACTTCTACGGGTTTAACAACCTCACTCACAGGGGGTTTTATAGTTTCACTCACAACCTTATTCACAAGAGGTTCAGAAGAAGAAGAAGAAGAAGGAACAAAGACAGTAGAATGTGGTCCAGAATCAAAGATGCTTTCTACATATCCTAACCCAGCTTTATCAAAAGGATACTTTTGAACATTTAACATGTGATCAAGTTTAGAACTAGCAGATCTAGCAACAGATAAATCATGTTCCAAAGTTCTAACTTTATCAAGCAACATCATGTTTTCAGATTTAACATTATTCAAAAGATCATTAGCATCAAATAACTTCACAAGCAAATTTTTCTTCTCAAGCTCAAGAGCATCAATTTTCTTCAGGCCTAAATCAACTTTCATAGCATCCTTTGCAGCAATTTTGCAAAGTTTGTTATAGGCCTCTTGAAGATCTGCGTCTTCAGAGAGTTCCCCATCAGCAGGGTTCTCCTCAGCAGATATGCTTTCATCTACTTTACCAGTAGCAGTGAAAGCAATGAAGTTTCCATCCTCGTCACAACCGGACTCATCATCAGAAACCTCATTATCACTAAGGGTGACAGCCGTAGCTTTACCCTTATTTCTCAAGAAAGTAGGACATTCAGATTTGACATGACCATACCCTTGACAACCATAACACTGAGGACCCAAAGAGTTATTAGAAGATTGACCTACTTGTTCTCTAGGTTTTTCAAAGTTGTTAACCTTAGTGGGATCATTCTTCCTAAAGTTTCTAGGTTCAGCAGTGTTGGTGTTCCTTGCCTTTCTATTAGTGTTTCTAAGAAAATTCCTAAAATTCTTGGCAAGGTAAGCTATCTCCGTGGGAGAGAGCTCATCATCAAATCCACCACCTTCAACATCATCAACAGACTTCAGTGCCATTGATTTGGATTTGACAGTCTTAGGTAAGTCAGACTCATAGGACTGAAGAGATCCTACAAGCTCATCCACAGGGATGGAGTCAACATCCTTACTTTCAGTAATGGCTGTTACTTTGGGTCTAAAGTCTTCAGTCAAAGATCTAAGAATCTTCCTAACAACCTTAGGTTGATCATAGACTTCACCCAAATTATAAGCAGAATTAATAATATCATTCAGTTTTGCATAAAACTCATCAAAGGTTTCATCATCAGACATTCTAATGTTTTCAAACCTAGAAGTTAATTGCTGCAGTTTATTAATTTTAACAGCCTTTGTGCCTTCATGCACAGTTTGGAGGATTTTCCAAGCAGTATGAGCAACCTCAACATTAGAGATCCTCTTAAATTCCTCCATTGAAACAGCATTGAAGATGGCATTCATAGCTTTGCTATTGAAGCCTGCTGCTTCTTTCTGAGAAGTTTGCCACTCACTCACAGGAGTAGTGGGCTTCTCCCATCCGTATTCGACGGAATTCCACAACCTCTCATCTATGGATTTCAGGAAAGCTTTCATCCTTACTTTCCAGTAAGCATAATTGTTCCCATCAAAGTGAGGAGGAACAAACAGAGAGTGTCCATGCTCCATGACAACTGGGGTCAAGGATCAGCTCTGAGGTAAAGAACTCAAACAAGAAGAGCTACCCGCTCTGATACCACTTGAACGGTATAGACCCCTAAAACTATAACCAGATTGCGTAGCCTAGATTAATTAGCCAAGTTGTTACTTAGTCAAATTATGTAATTCTAGGTTAAAACAATCACAAAATCATATCAAGCATATAAAACATATAAAGCAGCGGAAAATAAATAACACATGATATGATCACCCAGGAAACCACACCGGAAAAACCTGGGGAGGATTTTACCCACCGATCCTCAAGGCAAAACGGAATCCACTAAGAAAGAATTGAAGTTCTTACAAAAGGACTTACAAGCTCCCTGCTTGACTTCCTAATGCTACACACCAGTAGTAACTTCCTGACACGACCACGCGCAGGCTCCGAATCCACGGACTACTTCTTTCTTTGAACTCCTTCTTCAAGTACAAGCTCCTCACTTGTTTTTCTCTTTAAGCTTTAATGGCTGCAACCTAGTTGATCATCAAGATGTTGATGTGATCTCAATCTTGAAAACCCTAAGCTTTGTGTAAAGGAAAGCTCCTCTAGATCTCACAAGAGATTTACACAAAACCGCAATGCATGAGCAACAATACAACTTGTGCAACTCTGAAAAACGTGGCTAGGGTTTGCCTTATATACCTAGGGCAAAAACATAAAAACCTAGACGTTTAAAGAGTTAGGGCTGAGTTGGAATTCTGCAGAAAAACGCATCTGGGCCGACTTTCGATCGATCGAGTCTAACCTTCGATCGATCGAGCCAGGCCGAGAAGCCCCAATGCTTCTACAGTCACTCGATTCCAACTTTACAATATTCAATCAACTTTGAGCAAACTTAAACAAGACTAAATACATTGTTTTGATCATGGTTTGCCAACATTACATATTAGTGTTCTAAATACATAAAATCCTAAGACCTTAGAACCTAACAAAGAGAAACTCTCCCAAAGAGAAAATATTTTTTATGCATTAGTATTTGAGTCAAAGAGAGAGACATAGATTAGTTACCAGAGCACGGACCTTCTGTGCTTCTTCTCCGTGTTGTAGATCATTTTATCTTGGGAGGTAGATATTTGTGATTCTTAAAGCATCATAGATTGTGTGAGAGGCGAAGTCTTAAAACAGAGTTTGGTTTTTCTTAATTTATTTTTGTGATATATGTGAAAGGGATTTAGCATTGGTTCCGCTATTGAGAAATTTAATTTTGTTCGTTCGTGTTTCTTCGAATCTGGCAAATAATATGGTTTTGCAATGGTTCGTAAACGTAGTATCAATTTTTTTCCTATATTGCCTTAACTGTGACATAAGGTAATTTACTTTGTTATTAAATTACAAACATTGTTATTGTTGTTGGGATTTATGCCCTAAAATCCAATTTATTGGCATGTCATAAATAATTAAATTGTTTAATTATATGAGACTATTTATGAACTAATGGGATATTATCTTAGTCCATGAGATGCATAGTATGTGATTTATGTGATTTAGTCACAGAAGATATAAATCACAAGTTCTTTGTAAACTCAGAATTTAGTTCGTAGTCGGTGATGAAATTGGGCATTTCATCTGCGAAGACTATAACATATCAACTACGATGATTTGTCTTGATCATGGAAATGGAGATTTCTAGTTGGTATGTTGATATGTTTTAAGAGTTAAGACATATTGAACTGGACCGCTGTGAGATTTATTATTCTCCAAATGACTGTCAATTGAATAATAAATCTCACGACTTCTATTTACATCAACTCTAAATCCTGAGAGAATAATGGACCTGATCATGAGATGTAGGTTGCTTTGATATATCAGGAGTGAGATCTATTAGAACGGTCAAAACCTCAGTATGTTGGGCAATCGCATTTAATGTTGATGGAACATATATTCTCAAGATGGAATTCATAATCTCTTAACGGAGATATAAAATATTCCCTTGAGATAAGTTTAATGGGTTTGGTTATTCAGAGTGTCGGGCCCGACCACTTTAGTAATAAGTTACTAAAGTATATATATATTTGTGAAATTGGATTTCATAAATATATATTGAATAACATAAAGGATTAAACTGGGTACTCAAGGATTAAGATGTAGTAATCTACAAAGTGGCAGTCAACATTTCATGACTTTGTATTACTACGAATATTTTAATGAAGGGGTTGCATGTACAATAAAGTCTTGGGAAATAATTTATTTATAAGGCCTAGAGTGCAACTATATTTATATAGTGGTATTAAATATAGTTAATGGTAACTTTGGACTTGTCAAGAGTTGACAGAAAAGGCCAAGGCCCATTGGAGCTAGTGTCTTATTGGTCCCTTTTGGTCCCACTCCAAGCCACAAACTTAAGCCCAATTGGAAAGGCCCAAAAGCCAGCCCAATTAGATAATTGGTTAGATACAAAAGGGAAAAACGTTCAGAAAAATTGTAAGTGAGAAAAACATCATTGTAATGATGTGGAAGAGAGTGAAAGACACTTTCTAAAATCCCTTTTGGTTACCAATTGAGAGACCACACATCTTGGGCATCATGTGGAATTGGAGTGAAGATTGAAAGTCTTCCCAAGAACGTTTGATCTTCAAAGTTTTGAATTTCACTACACCAAGATACGCTTTCTTTTTCTCTAATTCTGAAACTTACATAGTGCTTGTTATCAATTTCGAATGAAGTAGATCCGTTCATAATTTAATTATTAACTTAATTTTTCCGCTGCGCACATCTCTGTTTTTCTAACAAATGGTATCAGAGCGGTCTTCAATTTCGAATTGTTTAACATGTTTGTGAGTTTTAGAATTGGAGATGATAGTTTCATATTGTTAGAAGATTAAATTTTTTAATTTTCTGCATGTTGTTGAAACTATGATTTGATGAAAACTGAAATTGGTGTTATGATGTTGTTTAATTTTAAATTTAAGTATGTTAAATTCAATCTTAAGGCTATAACATCAATAGAATTCAGTTTTGACATTGATCTCTATCTATCATGTTCGTTTTAAATTTAAGTATGTTAAATTCAATCTTAAGGGTATTTGAGTTTCGCGATTTTCGATCGATCGAAAGAGACAGTGATCAGACGCTTTAGAACGATAGTTTTTCGATTGCTAGTCGATCGATCGAATCTGTTTTTCGATCGATCGAAAGGCAATCGAGTATCAATCGAAAGTGTCAGATGATCAAGTTCGAATTTCTTAATTTTTTCGATCGATCGAGGGGCACTTTCGATCGATCGAAAGAAAGAAAAACAGAAATTTTTTCTAAGTGTTTTCATTTTTTTTTTAAGAGCAAGGTTGTGTGATTGGATTACACATAGTTCTAACTAAAAGACCTAATGAGATCAAAGGTATTAGTTAAATAGAACTCTTAGTCCTAAATAGTTTAGGACTTGTCTTTTAAGAAACATTCTAATGAGATTAGAATTGTTGTATGATTAAAAGTCTTTAACTTAATTTATTTTAATTAGAAGTTTTAATGAGATTAAAGCTTAATTAAAAGGCATGTAGTTTCTAATGAGATTAGAATGCTTAATCAAATAAGTTAAGGATAGAGTTCTATATAACTAATTTTTGATTCATTAGTGTTTAAGGAATCCTAAATAGTTTAGGACTTCCATTTTAGTTAGTGATTCTAATGAGATTAGAGTCTTTAATAAGTGCAAGGTTATTAGTTGTGATGGGATCACAATTATTTAAGAAAAACCCAAATAATAAGTGGGAGTTCTTGAAATAACCCTTTTGTTAAGTTTATTGTAATGTGAGTAGATACCTTGTTTTGACTTCGAGTCTTGCATTCCATGCGGAGGGTATTTACTTCACGGATTACAAGGTTAAACTTATTTGTGATTGCGCGAATGTTCGTTACATTATTGTAACGTGACTTAGTTACATCACATTGTATTTAAACAATTAAACACATTTAATGTGTAGGGTTAAAATTGTGATTAGATCACAATGATTTCAAGATAATCTACTTGTTTTAAAATTTCTAGTGGGAGAGAGATACAAGGGTTGGATCTCACGGCCTCCATTGTTGGTTCATAGTAGTGTGGGGTAAACATCTCGTCTTGGCCTCGAGCCTTGCGTTCCATGCGGATGATGTTTATTTCATGGTACTACAAGATTGAATTTCCTGGTTTATAGTGGTTTGATCAAACACCTTGTCTTAGCCTCGAGCTTTGCATTCCATGCGGAGGGTGTTTTTATCATGGTACTACAAAATAAGCCTGTTAAAGGGATGAAATGTGGATACGCATGATTCTAGACAATGGTGTACACTAGACTAAGTTTAATAGTATCCTCTATGCTGAGTTCTTGCTATTATTACTTAGAGGCCAAAGGAAAAGCGGCAAATTATTTTTGTTTGGTAAGAGTTACCATGATAGCATTAATAATGAGAATAATTCTCGCCTTATCATAGTGATTGATATGACCTCGCTTCCGAGGAATATTAATTGCGGGATTAGGTTGTCGTTGCACCTAGTATAGTATGGTTTGGTTTTTGGGTTCCATATTATATGGTTATGGATGCAAAATGATAATGTCCTGGTATTTAGTTCATAGTCTCAATATAAAGTTGTCATAAACTTTGTCCTCTAGCTACTATTTTAGTTGAATCACATTAACTAAGAAATAATTTTGGATATGATGCTTAAAGTAGCTGAAGTACATATTCATGTTTCGATTCAGCATTGTCATAATTTCCTATACATGATGCATTTATGGAAGATAGCTTATAATGTGATCATAGTCTCCATTGAAATGCTAGAATGTTATATTGGCTTCTATCTCAATTGTGCTACAGCATGAGATGCAAGAGTTAGTACTAGACTTGGACTTTATATTAAGTCTAAATGAGATGTTTGGTATGAATCATATTGTGTGCTAAGAAAAGCTTAAGGAGTTCCAATTCTATGCCATTTTATGAAAATATTTTATTTTTAAAAAATGAATTGGAATTCTTGGATGTTGAGATTAAATGTTAATCTCATGTGGATATGATCCACAAGTCCTTGTTAGATTCATTTGATCAATTCAGATTGTTTTGAAAATAAATTCTTTTTATATTATCTGAATTGATGAGTGAGTTCTACGCAACGGAAGACATCCTAAAAGCTAAGGCTAGGGTCAATATGTTTTAATTCAAATTCTTAGCCTAAACCGAAAGGTAAGGGTGATAAGAAGAAGAATTATAATACCAAACAGTTTGGCAAGCAAGTTGCCCTAGTAGTTGCCAAAAGGAAATTAGACTTAAAAGTATGACCAAAAGAAAGTGTTTCTGGTTTGGTTAAACTAAGTTTTGTCCATGATTGTTTTCTAGATGGAAATTTACATGTTTTATTTTTTAAAGAGAAAGTTTCCATCCTTTGGTGTTGTATGTTTTGGCACTTAAGTCTAGATCTTATTAATCTAAAATTGCATTCAAGATTGGTGAAAGATGGGCTTTTAAAACCATTATTTTGTAATATTCCCAATCTATGAATTCTATTTAGAGGATAATATGATCTAGGACTCCTTTATTGTAAAGGAATATAGTATTAATGACTTTTTAAGTCAGTGCATACATGAAGGAGGAATAAGACTCTTTTAGAAATAGTAAAGTACATGATAAGTATTTCCATTTGCTTATTTCTTTTGGAGATATACTCTAGTTATTACTATGCACTTTCTAAATTTGATTTCAAAAGTTTGTTCCTAGGACACTTGTCAAATTGTGGATTGGGTGAAAACCTAGTATGTGATACTTCCACTTTTAGAAATGTCCGGCACTTGTGCTAGAAAGGAAGTCTGACAAATTGAAATCAAAAGGTAGAAAAATGTGTAATTATAATAAGTATCCAAAAGGATTTACAGAAGATTGTTTTGGTAGTCATAAAGATTACAAGATGTTTGTAAAGTGCAAATACAAAGTTCTGACAAGATGTTTGTAATGTACAAATACAAAGTTCTTGATGATGACTATGTGAATAATCTTAAAGAATTGTTCTAGAAGAGAAGTCATAATTTTTGTAAGACGACTATAAAATACATTTAGAAATGAGGTGGTTGTATTAGATACACCACAAGGCATTATTCTAGATATATAGCTAGTACACGGGTACAATATCGTAGTGGGAGGATTGTAAATTCATACTTTTGGGATAAACTTTTGAAGTCATTTCACAAGGATATGAATTTGATCCTCGGTCCTACGTAGAGGTAATAGATGATATGAATATGAATTATTGGATCAAGGTTATGTGAATAGAATTAGATTCTATTTAAAGTCTAGAACTTGTAGAGGTGCCTAGCATTGAGCCTATTGTTCTCAAATAGGTCTACAAGTAAATGAGATTGATAGTTTTGAAGGTGCAAACCTTCAAAGTCAAGACTAGTGATGAAAAGATTTATTCAGAAAGAAATGGTTCGATTATGAAAAGATTTTTTCAACTATAGTCAAGTTTGACTCTATCTAGATTCTCTTATCCATTATATTTCATTTGGATGAAATATGGCAATGGATATCAAGAAAGCTTCTTTTAGTAGCAATCTTGAGGAAGACATCTATATGATGTACCTAGACTTGTACATAGCAAAGAACCAATAGTGTTTAGTATGCAAGTTGCTTAAATTCCATTTATGGATTAAAGCAAGCATATGAATCATAAATATCATCTTTGATCAAGTAATCAAATTGTTTGATTTTGATCAAGTATTAAAAGACCTTATGTGTGTAAAGCTATATAGAATAATAAATCTCAATATGTATATTGATGACATTCTAATCATTTAGGATGATGTAGAGTTATTGTCATCAATAGAGTTTTTTGGTTGTCTAATCCAGTTTGATATAAAGTACTTGGGAAAGACTAGTCACATCCTAAGAATTATAACTTTGTTAAAATTCAGAAATTAGGATGTTGGGTTTATCTCAAACTGCTTAAATAGATTAAATTTTAGCCAAGTATAGCATATAATACTTCAAGAAAGGATTCTTTCCTTTTAAGTTTGAAGTTCCTTTATATAGGACTACGGTCCTTAGACATATAAAAGGAAGAGCATATCAAGACGGTTCCTTATATCAAACGATAGGAAGTCTTTATGCTATGCTAAATACTAAGCTAAATATCTATTTTGTAGTGGGCATGGTAAGCAAATATCAATTGAATCAAAGATCACTTAATTTAGTGGGAGTAAAGCATATACTCATATATCTTAGGACAATGAGGGATTATATGCTTGTCTACAAAAGTGAAGTTTTGATGGATACTGGATGTACAAATGTTAACTTGTAGTTTGATTGTGATTCATGAAGTTGGACTTCAAAATATGTGTTCATCCTAGGTGGTGAAGATACACATTAAGCTTAAGTGTTATCTCATTAATGAGATATGAGTACTTAAGAAGTAGTAGTTGAAAAGATAATTTATGCAATAAATCTGGCTGAAACTTGTTTCCAAACTTTGCCTTAGAGTGGCTATGAATTACTCTAAAGGGAGATAAGTGTCGGATATGTGGTAAATTGTCTTTGAGGGCAAGTGGGAGATTGTTGGGATTTATGCCCTAAAATCCAATTTATTGGCATGTCATAAATAATTAAATTGTTTAATTATATGAGACTATTTATGAACTAATGGGATATTATCTTAGTCCATGAGATGCATAGTATGTGATTTATGTGATTTAGTCACAGAAGATATAAATCACAAGTTCTTTGTAAACTCAGAATTTAGTTCGTAGTCGGTGATGAAATTGGGCATTTCATCTGCGAAGACTATAACATATCAACTACGATGATTTGTCTTGATCATGGAAATGGAGATTTCTAGTTGGTATGTTGATATGTTTTAAGAGTTAAGACATATTGAACTGGACCGCTGTGAGATTTATTATTCTCCAAATGACTGTCAATTGAATAATAAATCTCACGACTTCTATTTACATCAACTCTAAATCCTGAGAGAATAATGGACCTGATCATGAGATGTAGGTTGCTTTGATATATCAGGAGTGAGATCTATTAGAACGGTCAAAACCTCAGTATGTTGGGCAATCGCATTTAATGTTGATGGAACATATATTCTCAAGATGGAATTCATAATCTCTTAACGGAGATATAAAATATTCCCTTGAGATAAGTTTAATGGGTTTGGTTATTCAGAGTGTCGGGCCCGACCACTTTAGTAATAAGTTACTAAAGTATATATATATTTGTGAAATTGGATTTCATAAATATATATTGAATAACATAAAGGATTAAACTGGGTACTCAAGGATTAAGATGTAGTAATCTACAAAGTGGCAGTCAACATTTCATGACTTTGTATTACTACGAATATTTTAATGAAGGGGTTGCATGTACAATAAAGTCTTGGGAAATAATTTATTTATAAGGCCTAGAGTGCAACTATATTTATATAGTGGTATTAAATATAGTTAATGGTAACTTTGGACTTGTCAAGAGTTGACAGAAAAGGCCAAGGCCCATTGGAGCTAGTGTCTTATTGGTCCCTTTTGGTCCCACTCCAAGCCACAAACTTAAGCCCAATTGGAAAGGCCCAAAAGCCAGCCCAATTAGATAATTGGTTAGATACAAAAGGGAAAAACGTTCAGAAAAATTGTAAGTGAGAAAAACATCATTGTAATGATGTGGAAGAGAGTGAAAGACACTTTCTAAAATCCCTTTTGGTTACCAATTGAGAGACCACACATCTTGGGCATCATATGGAATTGGAGTGAAGATTGAAAGTCTTCCCAAGAACGTTTGATCTTCAAAGTTTTGAATTTCACTACACCAAGGTACGCTTTCTTTTTCTCTAATTCTGAAACTTACATAGTGCTTGTTATCAATTTCGAATGAAGTAGATCCGTTCATAATTTAATTATTAACTTAATTTTTCCGCTGCGCACATCTCTGTTTTTCTAACAATTGTGTCGTATCAGAATGATTCTCATTTTTTTTTTCATTGAATGTGTTTATAAATTCATATAAACAAATATGTGGTATAGAATCTAGTTTTGCTTATGTGATTCATTTACATACAAATTGGTTGATAATTTGATCCGGGTAACTGTTTAAGTGGTTTTTGTCAATCTGTTATTAATTCTTTTGCAAGTGGAACCAATTTCATTAAATCTTGGGCAAAATGGCTTTTATAATATGATGAGATTGTGTTAAACACAAGATTTGATCTATATCATTCATCCTTCAAACATTTGGTCGGTGAGTTCTTAATTATCTTGCAGATTTCTTTTTATATATAAAGTATCTATTTATTGTTTTTGCCTATCACATTTTTTTGTGTGTAATTGCTTATAATTAGATTTGTATGTTGTTCTTTTTTGCTTAATCACAAAAGTAAATTGTTGAAATATATCCAACATATACAAGATAAGTTGTAATATATATACCAAAATGTGCCTCTTAAAAGATCATAACCCTTCAAATTGGATATACCAAAAGGTATCTATTGAAAGGTCATAACCCTTCATATTGAATATACCAAAAAGTACCAATTGAAAGGTCAAAACCCTTCATATTGGATATTTATTCAAGATGCCTATTTAATGAAAATGTGCCTATAAATGAAAAGGCACAACTATTCAATGTTTTTAGATGTATACGTGGTATAAATTTATGTAGCCACATGGCGCAATGAAGAGTGGTCAACAAAAAGTCAAATATTTCAAAATAATTTATGGGGCTTGTATGGGTATTTTTTCATGAGTGGGTGTGGACACAAGGGGGAGTCGCCGCCTAGTTTTTCTAATGATCTAGGAATCATATATATAGCGTCCTCTCGAGGAAGGACCATTGATCTTACAACCAGAGATATGGGTTCAGAGTTAAGGTACGGTTTTGGGAAGGTGTTAGGCACCCAAAACCGCCTAACCTTAAGGTTGGCTTTCTTTCATTGTGTCTTATGTCTTAACCCTATTACAGGCACTTTCAACATTGCATCTATACTCACACACGCTAGAATACATCTAACAATTAACATGGCATTAATCATCACTGATCGGTTTAGACCCCTAAAACTATAACCAGATTGCGTAGCCTAGATTAATTAGCCAAGTTGTTACTTAGTCAAATTAAGCAATTCTAGGTTAAAACAATCACAATATCATATCAAGCATATAAAACATATAAAGCAGCGGAAAATAAATAACACATGATATGATCACCCAGGAAACCACACCGGAAAAACCTGGGGAGGATTTTACCCACCGATCCTCAAGGCAAAACGGAATCCACTAAGAAAGAATTGAAGTTCTTACAAAAGGACTTACAAGCTCCCCGCTTGACTTCCTAATGCTACACACTAGTAGTAACTTCCTGACACGACCACGCGTAGGCTCCGAATCCACGGACTACTTCTTTCTTTGAACTCCTTCTTCAAGTACAAGCTCCTCACTTGTTTTTCTCTTTAAGCTTTAATGGCTGCAACCTAGTTGATCATCAAGATATTGATGTGATCTCAATCTTGAAAACCCTAAGCTTTGTGTAAAGGAAAGCTCCTCTAGATCTCACAAGAGATTTACACAAAACTGCAATGTATGAGCAACAATACAACTTGTGCAACTCTGAAAAACGTAGCTAGGGTTTGCCTTATATACCTAGGGCAAAAACATAAAAACCTAGATGTTTAAAGAGTTAGGGCTGAGTTGGAATTCTGCAGAAAAACGCATCTGGGCCGACTTTCGATCGATCGAGTCTAACCTTCGATCGATCGAGCCAGGCCGAGAAGCCCCAATGCTTCTGCAGTCACTCGATTCCAACTTTACAATATTAAACCAACTTTGAGCAAACTTAAACAAGACTAAATACATTGTTTTGATCATGGTTTGCCAACATTACATATTAGAGTTCTAAATACATAAAATCCTAAGACCTTAGAACCTAACAAACTCCCCCTTTGGCAATCCGTGACAAAACACACAATAAAAGCTCAAAGTTTACAAGTAATAGCCCTTTACATAATAATGCTCATAAATAAAAGTTCAACCTAACTACTATCCATCGGTTGCAAGTGTAGACAGCAGCTTTGTCGAATCAACCTGTATATTCCTGAAATACTCAACAAACACATAAACGCATGTGTGGCAGCAAATAGTATATAAACAGGTATAATATTCTTATAAGATTCACACAATACAAAATAAAGAAATATATCAATGAAGCAACTCATAAATATAAATCAATAAGCAGTGAATCATAAAGACAACAAGAATCAAAAGAAACATGTATATTAATCAATCAATGTTACTCCTCCTAACATGAACATCCCAAAAATGATATACAAAGTGAAGCACCTAGATACAATCTAAATAAACTCTACAAAAATATCTCATGCTACAAAAAAAAATATCTCCCCCTAACACAAAAATCTCCCCCTATCAACAAAAACACCTCTACAAGTCAAAACTCTACTCCCCCTTTTTGTGACGGAATGCCAAAGGGCATCATAGACCATCATCAAAAGGAGGTGGTGAGGAAGAACGAAGATGCGCCAAATCCGCTCGCAGAGCACGAATCTCGTCGAACAGATCCACCAAAAGCTGACCATGAGCCACCTGAACGGTCATGACAGTCTCCAGAGTACGACGAACATCGAAGTCAGCCGTAGAAGGTGGAGGAACAGCAGCAGCATCTACAGAATCTGGAACAGCCTCACCAGCAGGACCTGTAGAAGAAGAAGGAGGAGGTGGAACGCTACTAGAGGGATCAGACCTAAGGTGTTTAGAACCAGCTCGAAGATGAGCGGCCCTCTGTCTAAGAAAAGACGCACCTATAGGACCAATAACATGAACAGGCTCAGAAGCAGGGAAGTCCTCTAAACCTAGATAAAGTAAAATCCTATGAATGAAAATAGGATGGACAAGGGCATGGGCAGTAGATGAACTCCTATAAACTTCGTTCAAAGAACGAAGAAAAAGATGGGGGAAACTAATAGGAGCATCTGTAACAAGAGCGTAGAGAAAAACACACCTCTCAAGAGGAATGGTGTGCAGATGAGAAATAGGCCAGAGTGAATGACAGGCTATCCTAAAGAATAGGTAGGTAGTCTCAGGAAGCTCAGCGGTGGTGATCCGAGGATCAGAACCCCACTGGATAGAAGATCCAGTGATGTAAGACATGACATCACTCAGCTCAGGTGACTCATCATAGGGGTAAACAGGATCCCTAACCAACGGTACCTCTAGAGCATCAGCCACTACCTGAGGAGTAATGGAGTACTCTACACCTCGTATCCAACTCCTAACTAGCGTGTTGGAATCATAGATGCGGACAGAGAGGTTCGAGAAGAACTCTCTAATCAAGGTAGCCGGAGGTGGAGGGTCAGACACAGTCAACAAAGGTAACCAACCCCTACGCTCAAAGTTTGCCCTAATGGCAGGATCTACCTCATCTAAACGAACAGAACGCTCAGCCCAAATCTTCCTATGTAGGTTTAAAGTCTCAAAAATCTCTTGGTTTTTCTCAGTGGGGAACCGCTCACTATCAAAAGATGGAGGGGAAGGAGTAGGAGTGGGGATGGTCCTACGAGCTCTAGTCTTCCTAGGCATGGTGCTAAGGAATAGGACAGAGACACAAAGAGAAAACCAAAAAGAACAGGAAATAAAACCAAAGGCAGACTGCAAGTTAGCACAAAAAAAATATAGAATGAAGATCTATATGATGCATGAATCATTAATGATTGTATGATGCATGAACTAATGCAGTGATTAGGATCAAATTAAGTTCAATTTTCACAACATTGGCTTGAACATAGAGTTTCTTAACAAAAACCCTAAAAATTTTAGAACCACTTGAAAATTTTTGCAACAAATTGATGAATTAATCATTACATACCATTGGAAATAGTTCATAATAACCAATTGCATCAATTACACAAGCCAATTTCAACAATTAAACCCAATTTCACAAAAAGCCCCAATTCGGACCTAGTATAAACCCTAGAAATTCAAATTTTCCACAAAACTCAAAATTGATCAAATTAATCACTCAAGAACATGTTATATAGTGTCCCCATCAAAACCCATTGATCAATTGCAAATAATTTGGTCCGAATCAACAAAAATCCCAAAAAGAAATGTCCGAAAATCTCCTCCTAAAATGCATGAAAAATGCATGAAATCAAGTAAATAAACTGAAAAGCAAGGGTATTAAGGACATACCGGCTTGAGGAGAGAGAGATTATGCAAAAAGATCGGAAGAAAATGACAAAAACTCTGAAGAATTGGTCTTGCCTCGTCGGAGAGAGAAAAGGAAAAGTTTTGAAAAAGATATGAACTTTGAAAAAGTCAGATTTCCCTTTTTTAAAAAGCATATTCACGATGTTCGATCGATCGAGAATTACATTCGATCGATCGAAAGTGACAGACGTTTTAGCACTTTCTGAGGCACTTTTTCGATCTATCGAAAAACACTCTGGATCGATCGAAATGGGTAAAAACACACTGAATTTTGGGAAAAAACACAGTTTTGAAAAAAATTGCAAACCCAATTTTAAAACACCTCCTCAAAGCATTTGAATTATGAATGCAAAATGCATGAGTATGAGATGGAATGCATTTTCAAAAACCCAAAATTTTAAACCCAATTCTCTCAAACACAAGTTTCAATTGTCTTCCAAATTAATTTTCTCAAGCAACAAATATGTTGTGCATAAAACTCAAGATATTTTCAAACTTGGTTGGTCAGACCAAGAACACACACACTAGCATGTACAGTATTTAACAAAGAGTAACTTGTGTAGTGTGTAAAACTAGCAAAGACTTGAGATACATGTGAGGTGATACGTGAATGGCAATCAAACACAAAGTCTACACAATTCATCACATAGAATTAAAAGAGACTATCACCTAAAGAGTTACATCCTATAACTCCCACATCTCCTAGATCAAAAGCTTGCAATCATGTAAGTTTCTTTTAATTTTGCCTCTTATTTATATATGAATTGGCATTCAGCTTAATAGTACACACCGATTTGAATTAAGTGAATTGGCATCAAGCCTAATAGTACACACCAGTTTTAATTTTAATTGAGGCTACACCTTATGTTCTTTTTGTGCATGTGCTACACTTTCTCGAGCACTAAATCTTATGATATGCACTAAGGTGTTCACGATTGGCTAGTGAACAGTGGTGAGATGGTTATTTATGCCTTTCTCAAAAGGATCAAGTCCGTCAGTCAACAACATGTGACTTCATGATTAAGGCAAAGTGATTAAGAACCACACACATCTTTCCCACACAACATGCACTACAAAGTTTCAACTAGTTAAGTGCAACAAATAAGCTCATCAAAGTTAAACAAGGTACACAAGACATGACATGTGTAAAAAGAATGACCAACCTTGTTTTCAAAAATCAAGATAAATAGTGTTCAACACAGATTATGCTTTCTCCCTTTTTTTTTTTTTTTTTAAAGAGAAAACAAATAAATCCTAGAATGAAATGCATGTATGTAATGCAATGCAAGTCCTAGAACAAAAGAAAAACACAAAAAACCAAACAACAGTGGTCACAATAGAATAGAGCAATGAAGCACAAGGACCAAGGAAGCCAAAAACAGCTAGGGACAACGGAGTACACCAATCACTTGTCGAAGTGTCTCAAACTTACTTCCATCAAGTGGTTTGGTAAAGATGTCAGCGTTTTGACGATCAGTAGGGATATATTCAAGAGCAACTATTTTCTTTTCAACCAAATCCCTAATGAAATGATACCTAAGTTCAATGTGCTTGGTCTTAGAATGCTGAACCGGATTCTTAGATATATCTATAGCACTAGAGTTATCACAATAGACAACCATGGTATCTTGAGGAATCCCATAATCACCCAAAAGTTTCTTCATCCAAAGGAGCTGTGAACAACAACTCCCAGCAGCAATATATTCTGCCTCAGCAGTGGATAGAGAAACAGAATTCTGCTTCTTACTCATCCAAGCCACAAGATTGGCTCCTACATAAAAACACCCTCCAGTGGTGCTTTTTCTGTCATTAGCATTCCCAGCCCAATCAGAATCAGAAAATCCAGCAAGAGACAAGTTTGACTCTTTGCTATAAAATAAACCATAATCACAGGTTCCACTCACATATTTTATAATCCTTTTAACAGCATTTAAATGAGAAACCTTAGGATTAGACTGGAATCTAGAACACACACCAACACTAAAAGATATATCAGGACGACTAGCAGTCAAGTACAAAAGACAACCTATCATGCTTCTATACAAAGTAACATCAACAGACTCACCTGATGGATCAATTGTCAACTTTGCATTAGCCGCCATCGGCGTTCGAGCATGAGTAGCCTTGTCAAGTCCGAATCTTTTAACCAAATTCCTTGCATATTTAGCTTGATTGATGTAGATTCCTGTCTCAGTTTGCTTTACCTGCAATCCCAAAAAATAAGTTAGTTCTCCAACCATGCTCATTTCAAACATCGCCTTCATTTCATCTGCAAAAGAATGAGCAAGAGAATCATTAGTAGCACCAAAAACAATATCATCAACATATATTTGAGCTACAACAAAACCAGTCTTATCCTTTCTTATGAAGAGTGTTGTATCTGCAGATCCCCTTTTAAATCCATGCTCAGTGAGATATGCAGTCAATCTTTCATACCAAGCCCGAGGAGCTTGCTTCAACCCATAGAGAGCTCTCTTCAATTTGTAGACGTCATCCGGTCTATGAGGATCTACAAAGCCTTTAGGTTGTTCAACATACACTTCTTCTTGTATCATTCCATTCAAGAAAGCACTCTTGACATCCATCTGATATAGCTTGAAGTTTAGATGGCTTGCTATAGCCAACAATATCCGGATGGATTCTAACCTTGCTACTGGTGCAAATGTCTCATCAAAGTCAATTCCTTCCACCTGTGTGTATCCTTGTGCAACAAGTCTTGATTTGTTTCTAATCACAGTACCATGTTCATCTGACTTGTTCTTAAAGATCCACTTAGTTCCAATCACATTTACATTCTTTGGTCTAGGAACTAGTTCCCACACATCATTCCGAACAAATTGATGAAGTTCTTCATGCATAGAATTTACCCAATCAGCATCTTGAAGTGCTTCATCCACCTTCTTCGGTTCAAATTGGGACAAATAGCATGAGTGAGTGATCACATTCAATGCTTTTGATCTTAACCTCATGTTATCATTCAGGCTGCCCAATATATTTGTGGAGGGATGATTCAGTCTTACTCTAGAGGATGGACCTTTGACTAAGGAAGTGGAAGTTCTTTTCTGTGCAGATGAGGGACTGAGTTGACTTTGTTCCTGTCGAGTGTCACGAACTGGAGTGGATGGTTCTGAACTTGAAGGTACTGAGACAGTATCATTTAACACCAACAACTCTTCCTCACTATGTTTGACAACATCCTCATTAAGAAGAGTGTTATTTACTTCTAAGGGCTCATCTTGAGCAGGAACAGTGCTTTCTGAACACACTTCATCATTTATCACAACATTTGAGGATTCCATGACTGTTTTGGTTCTCAGATTGTACACTCTATAAGCTCTTCTGGTGGAGGAGTATCCTAGAAAGTATCCTTTGTCGCTCTTGGCATCAAATTTTTCTAGGTTCTCTCTATCACGTAGAATGTAACAGTCACTGCCAAATATCCTGAAGTATTTGACAACAGGTTTCTTCCCTCTCCAGAGTTCATAGGGAGTCTTCTTGGAGTCAGGTCTAAAATACACTCGATTGAGTGTATGGCAAGCAGTATTGACTGCTTCTCCCCAGAAAGACTTTGGCAAATTTTTGTTGTGAAGCATGACTCGTGCCATTTCCTGAACAACCCCATTTTTCCTTTCCACAATCCCATTCTGTTGAGGAGTCTTGGGAGATGAGAACTCTTGGTGAGTGCCTTGCTCATTGCAGAAAGTAGCCAGCTTGGTATTTTCAAACTCTTTTCCATGATCACTTCTGATTCTGGCTATCACAGTATCTTTCTCAACTTGCAATTTCTTGCACAAATGGATCATCTTCTCAGGAGCTTCAGCTTTATCCTTCAAAAGTATAACCCAAGTATATCTAGTAAAGTCATCCACGACAACTAGAATATACTTCTTTCCACCCAGACTCTGAACTCTTGCAGGACCCATGAGATCAATGTGTAGTAACTCTAAAGGTCTTGATGTTTGAACACTAGTCACAGATGGATGCTTGGATTTTACTTGTTTACCTATCTGACATGGTCCACAAATGCACTTCTCTATTTTCTCAAATCTAGGTAAACCTAAAACTGCCTCACATTTGGAAATCTTTTCTAACTGCTTATGACTGGCATGCCCCAACCGTTGATGCCACAGATCAACTTGATCAATCTTTGCACTAAAGCACTTGTTGTTTACACTTGGTGTTATTCCATAGCAGTTGTCAGCTGTCCTCACACCAACACACATACAATCACCTCCTCCATCAAGTATCTCACACTCATACTTGGTGAAAAGGACATTTAAACCCTTGTCGCAAATCTGACTAATGCTGAGTAAATTGGCCTTTAATCCATCAACATACCAAACATCTTCAAATATTGGCAAACCTGGAATATCCACAGTACCAATGCCTCTGATCACAGATTTACTTCCATCTCCAAAGGTGACTGTCCCAATCTTTCCTTCAAAAAGTGTTTTGAACAAATCTTTATTTCCTGTCATGTGCCTGGAACAACCACTATCCAAATACCAATGACAAGAATCATGTGCCTTTAAGGCGGTTAAAGCAGTATAACAAACATAATTCTTATCACATGTGATTACGCCAAAATACTTAAGGAAAGATTTAACAAAAACAACAAATGGCAAAGACAGTAAGTAGATAAGTTGACTAATAAGCAAAAAGATTTTCCAAGAATCCATGGCAACAGGGGTCAAGGATCAGCTCAGAGATAAAGATCTCAAACAAGAAGAGCTACCCGCTCTGATACCACTTGATCGGTTTAGACCCCTAAAACTATAACCAGATTGCGTAGCCTAGATTAATTAGCCAAGTTGTTACTTAGTCAAATTAAGCAATTCTAGGTTAAAACAATCACAATATCATATCAAGCATATAAAACATATAAAGCAGTGGAAAATAAATAACACATGATATGATCACCCAGGAAACCACACCGGAAAAACCTGGGGAGGATTTTACCCACCGATCCTCAAGGCAAAACGGAATCCACTAAGAAAGAATTGAAGTTCTTACAAAAGGACTTACAAGCTCCCCGCTTGACTTCCTAATGCTACACACCAGTAGTAACTTCCTGACACGACCATGCACAGGCTCCGAATCCATGGACTACTTCTTTCTTTGAACTCCTTCTTCAAGTACAAGCTCCTCACTTGTTTTTCTCTTTAAGCTTTAATGGCTGCAACCTAGTTGATCATCAAGATATTGATGTGATCTCAATCTTGAAAACCCTAAGCTTTGTGTAAAGGAAAGCTCCTCTAGATCTCACAAGAGATTTACACAAAACCGCAATGTATGAGCAACAATACAACTTGTGCAACTCTGAAAAACGTAGCTAGGGTTTGCCTTATATACCTAGGGCAAAAACATAAAAACCTAGACGTTTAAAGAGTTAGGGCTGAGTTGGAATTTTGCAGAAAAACGCATCTGGGCCGACTTTCGATCGATCGAGTCTAACCTTCGATCGATCGAGCCAGGCCGAGAAGCCCCAATGCTTCTGCAGTCACTCAATTCCAACTTTACAATATTAAACCAACTTTGAGCAAACTTAAACAAGACTAAATACATTGTTTTGATCATGGTTTGCCAACATTACATATTAGAGTTCTAAATACATAAAATCCTAAGACCTTAGAACCTAACAATCACAAACCTAATCACTTATCTATTATGGCATATCACAATCCAAGCATACATCTATCTCATCTCATCCAAGGCAGCAAGCATATCACAATACGGTAGCATCAAGAAGGCATTAACATCAAGCATATCCTAAACATCCCAGCATAGCATCATGGTATTAGCCAAGCATATTCATCATGTTCATAAACCATGTCATGCTCATCATCCCAATCAAATGCATGTTCATGTAATTATGCATGACTTACCTCACTTACCTCATAGCACTACAGCACCTATGCATTAATGCATGTTCATGTTCATATGCATGTTCATTTGATTCAACCAAGATATAAACCCTAAATATCAATTCAATAATCAAAGCATGTGAAACATGTTATTCTACTAACCCTAGGCCTAAACATGTGAAAATTAGACATAACGAGACTTAAACAGAGGATTTAGAACTAAGCAAAACAATCAAAATTGCAAGAACCCTAAATCTGCATTTCTAGGCACGAGTATGTGTACGCATACATGAGTATGCATATGCATGCCTCTAGTATGCGTTCCCATACATAAGTATCCGCATGCATACACGTCCAGAAGCATAGTTTTAAAGCAAGCAACAAAATAACAATCAAACCAAACCTAAAATGCTTCTAATATAAAACTAAACAACCTAAACTAACAACAAATATATCAAAGATAAACAAAACAAAATCTATTCCTAAACATGCATTGGATCTAACAACAAACAAGAGCAACACTTAACTCATCAAAACATATTCATCAATATATCAAATTATATCAACTTTCTAATCAAAACATGATGAGACAAAACAAAATAAAATCAAACAAAACAAAACATATTTCTAAGCATGAATAACATATAAATTAACTAAGAACAACAAAAACACAAATTAAAAAAGAACCAAATCAAGGAAAAGCCATGAAGAGAGACTCGCCTTGCTATGGAATACAAACTTAATTGATATTTAACCGGCCCCTCAGTGCCTACACAACAAGATTCAATGAGATATCAAGTTAAAAGAAGATTTCAATAGTTTATAGGTAATCACAACTCAAAAACAAGATTAGTTTTGAAAAGGGTTTTGAGAAATCAAATTGGAAAAATAGTTTCTACTTTAGAACTAACTAAAGAGAGGTTTTTAATTTGTAAAAAACGTGCAAAGGATGTGTGTGTGTTTTAGAAAAGAGAATTAGGGTTTTAGAAAAGATAGAGGCTAAAAAATAGCTCTCACTAGCTAGGGTTTCGATCGAAGGCATAAGATGAGTATTTATAAGTTAAAATTGGGGTTTTTAGACTTTTTAATGATCTTTGCATGTTCTTAAGGGTCCATGGGACGGCCCACATCAAAACATTATGTTTTGGGCCCTAAAAATGAAGTTTTAAAACCCAGAAAATCAGACTGCCCAGTTGGCCCAACTTTAAACAGTCATAACTCACTCAATTTAAGCCTAAATTAGGAACAATTTGTGTTCAAATTGAAGCCCATGATGTCTTATTTACAATGAGAGAAACCTTACTCAAAATAACTTTGTGGAAAAAAAATTATGGCCAAAATAGTGAGTAAAGGTCATTTTTCAACAACGTTTTCAAAGTGATTTGAGCACTTTTGAGTTGTGATTACTTCCAAACTATAAAAATAACTTCAATTACCTTTTGTAGACATGTCAAGCTCATCCTTGGGATAGGGGACTAAAGTTTATTAACCGGGTACAAAATGAGGTGTCTACAGATGCCCCTCTTTTGGCTATACTTGCTCTGCAAGTGTAGTCAAAAGCCTGAAGAGATGAACCATTTTGTAGGTGAATAAACTTTAAGTCTACACATGTACACAACACAAATACGCAAACATGCAAGCAAACGCGCAAACATGGGACATGGTTGCAAAATTCAATCGCTGGATTCTGTGAGTCCCTATTCTTTTAAGTTTGTTATCCTGAACCTTTGGTAAAGGGAAAAACAAAAAGTAGCTACTATCCCAAGTCAAAAAGAAAACTCATCACATCATCATAACATGTTATCATCACATCAACAACACATCATGAATACGACGAGAATGGCTACTATCCTAAGCCAGCAAAGCACGTTAACACATTATAGACACAACAAGAGTGGCTACTATCCTAAGCCAACATCAGACATCACACATCATGTTATCAACACATCATCACAACATCAAAAACACATCAACACAACATCATAAACATACGCACATCATCATAAGCACATCAACACAACATCATATTATCATAAAAGGTTCAAAAGACTCAACATCACACATCGAAGAACTAATCATTCAAGATACACATTATTTATCTCCCAAAAAATTCATTATTTAAGGAAATCAAAATTATTTAAGAAATTTATCATTCAAATCCATCCATTTTTGAAATCTCTCTAGGATTCTTGAATCTTGAAATCTTTTCTTCTAAAATTCTCCTTCGACTTTCGAAATTCTTGATTTTCTTCTTAAGTGCCAATCTCTCCTTTGAATTTTATTTGAAAGTCTCTTTCAAACAATGAATTTTTTTCTTAAGTGACATCCTTCTTGAAGTTTTGAACTCCTTTTTGGAACTTTGAGATTTTTTGAATCTTTTAAATTTTTCATAATGATTAGGACACATCAACACAACAGATCGCATCAGGTTTGGTCCAAACACATTAAGATAGAACCAAGGCACAACGGGTCACATCAGGTTTGATCCAAATGCATCAGGATAGAACCAAACACAACACTTCACATAAGGTGTGATCCAAACACATTAGGATAGAACCAATCACAACACTTCACATTAGGTTTGATCCAAACACATCAGGACTGAACCAATCACAATGAGTCATATCAGGTTAGGTCCAAACACATCAGGATTTAACCAATCACAACATTTCACATCAGGTTAGGTCCAAACATATCAGGACTGAACCAATCACAACGAGTCACATCAGGTTTGGTCCAAAGACATCAGTACTGAACCAATCATAATGTTTCATATCAGGTTAGGTCCAAACACATCAGGACTAAACTAATCACAACGAGTCACATCAGGTTTTTTCCAAACACTTCAAGACATAACCAATCACCACAAGTCACATCATTCCTCTTAATCTTCTTTTCATCAATTTTTTTTCATCTCTTTTTTTTCATCGTTTTTCTTTTCATCATTTATTTTTCTCTTCTCATCTTTTCTTTCTTGCTACTCATCTTTTTTTTTTTCCTTTTTTTCTTTCTCTCTCTTCCATCTTCTTTTCTTTTATTCTTTCTCTTCTCATCTTCATCTCCATCCTTTATTTTTCTTCTCTCATTTTCCAATTCCTCATTTTCTTTGTGAATCTTCATCTTTCATTTTTTCATCTTTTCTTTATTTTCAACATCTCAAATTTCTTTTTTAAATTAAATTTTCTTTCCCAAAATTTTTTTTTTTTTGAACTTCTAAGAAAAGTATTTTCTCTTAAGAGCATTAGCAAAGAAGAGTTTATTAGGCCATGGGTTCATTGCATTATTTTCTTTTTATGGGGGCACATATTTACTCAACACATCATTCATTCACTTCATTGTTATTATTATGCACCTTTTGCCTTCAGATGACCATCAATTTCCTAGAATTCCTAACACCTCTAGATGAAGATCAAAGATAGTTGAAAGAGACTCTAGGTCAATGAAGTTCTAAACGCAACACAAGTTTGAGACAAATGAGTATTTATGAGCACAACAAGTTGGAAGAGACTCTAGGTAAAAGAAGTTTCAAGCACGACGAGAGTTTAGAGATAGTAGAGCACAACAAAGAGGACCTTGAAGGAAATTTGGAGGAGTTGAAGAAAAGAGGTAACAAAACAAGGGATCATGGATCCAGATTATTCTGCACATCATTGCATATTCTCTTTAAGCTAGTTTTTCATGAATTAACTACCATCTTCATTGATTAGTCTAAATATGAATTTGGAATTTGATCATCTCTAGTAACTTAATCATTATCCTTGTTTGAACATGCACACCTCATTTCTCTTACTTCTCTCTTCTTGCGTTCTCCTAAATCAACTCATCTATCATGTATGGCCACTTTTCTCCTCATTGTGGTTGCTTTAGCTTGGATCTAGTCTCATCTTTCCTAGTATATTCATTCCTTTATCCTTTTCATACATGATTTGCCCTAGCTTGGAGTAAGTTCACCATTTTCCTTATTGCTTCTCTTCACTTCTTTTCAAGGTGCCCTAATTTTTGCCTAAGCTGCCCTTTCAGGTTTTCAACCTAGCGGGCCTTTCTTCTTTCTTTTCTTTATTTTTTTTTTCATTTTTCTTTTCACAACTAAGGCTAGGCTTTCCAAAATTTGTAAGGCTAAACAATCTTAATTGATTAGAGAGGACTTGTTTATGGACCGTAATGATGCTAGGATTCTAAGGATTAAGAAATGAAAGGTATTCGAGGCTCAAATTCAATTTTATTCTTTAGGTATGCTAATTGCCAAGGATTACTACTCATCTCGTGCTTGCATTTTTTTCTTCTTTTTCATCCATTTTTCCTTGTCCCTTTTGATTCTCACTTTCATTTCCTTTTCCTTTCTTATTTTCTTCTATCTCTTACTTACCTTTTTTTTTTTTTTTTTTTTTTTTCTTTTCTTCTTTTCTTTTCTTTTCTCTTTTTTCCTTTTTCCATGCCCCTTTTTAGGAAAAGGTGTATCCTTTCACTTATAAATCATCCTCACATCCCTTCATCATTCATCCACAAAATTTGCCCCTAGTTTAAGGTTGATCTGTCCAATATTAGACTATGCCCCTAGTGTTAAGGGTAAACCTTTCAAATCACCATCTCTTAAGAACATGCCCCTAGTGTAAGGGGTAATCCCGTGGCTCGACAGCAGCTCGACAGATAGGCATCTGTCGAGGTTTATGAAAAACAGAGTTTCAGTTTTGTTTTGATTTCAATCCGTGCTTATATGTTTGGGCCTTCTTTTCTCATAACCGTAGACATATATAAGGATTATTTTAAGGGCAGTAAACAAAGACACTAGTTGCATAAGTGTTGAGCAAAGTTTGTTCAAGCAAATTGTGACCGAAGACAAAATTTGCCCTAGTTCATCTTTCTTGTGAAGAGGTAGCTGTGTTTGTGCACCGTAGAGTTTTGTAACCAAGCATCTTCTCGATCTTCATCGTGTGATGAACTGAAGAACTTTGCAGCCAATAATCTTTTTTAGTTGGTGATTGAAGTCGCATCTTGGGATCTGCGCAATTGGTTAGTCAAATACTGGGAGTCGTGCATTACAAGGAGAAATTGTCTCTATAGAACAAGTCCAATTGGGTATTGGGATAAAGGTTCAACTGTAAGTTGGCATAAGGTACTGGGATTCCTTTACTTGTAACCGCTTGTTGTGCTAATAGTGGATTCTCGGGAGTGGTGACCTTAAAATCACCCAGTGGGGTTTTTACCATGTAGGTTTTCCCCTTTCGTAAACAATTTGCCGTGTCAATTTATTTTCCGCTGCATACTTTAGTTATTGATGATTTGTTTGTGCTACCACGCGTTTACATGTTAATTTGATTAATTAATAAACTTAGCTAATTAATCAATTAATTCATCATAAGGGGTTAATACATTTTTGGCCTATCAAGTGGTATCAGAGCAGGCACACTCTGATTAGGGTTAATCATTGCTATGTGATTCATTGACCCCTGTTTGTCATGGATAGAGGACAGTCTCTCATTATACCTCCTTTATTTGATGGCACTAACTATGCACACTAGAAAATACGCATGAGAGCTTTCTTGCAGTCTCTAGATGAAAAAGTGTGGCAAGCTGTGGAAATAGGTTGGACGAAGCCAAAGGAAGCGCTGGTCGATTGGGATGATGCTAAGATCAAGGCGGCAAACTTCAACAGTAGGGCATTAAATGCCTTATTCAGTGCGATCACCAATAAGGATTTCAAGAAGATATCCTCCACTGAAACTGCAAAGGAAGCGTGGACCATTCTCCAGACAACCTATGAGGGAACAAAGGCTGTCAAGGACTCGAAGCTTCAAAGCCTCACTACTAGCTTCAAAGAGATCAAAATGGAGGAGGATGAGTCGTTCGATGAGTTCTATGCCAAGCTCAAGGACATAGTGAACTCAGATTTTAATCTTGGGGAAACCATTCTTGAACCCAAGTTTGTGAGAAAGATGCTTAGATCTCCACCCGAGAGATTCCATGCCAAGATCACCGCGATTGAGGAATCTAAGGATATTGACAAGATTCCCTTGACAAAGCTGGTTGGTAATCTGCAAACCTAAGAGTTAGGTTTAACCAGAATTGGTAAGTCAGGTAAGGGCAAGAGCATGACATTGAAGGCCAAGAGCAGTGATACTGATGAGTCTTCAAATGATGAGGATTATAAGATGAAGTCTTACATTACAAGACAATTCAAGAAGTTCATGAAGAATGCCAATGGGAAGGGTTTCGACAAGGACCGTAGGCAATCTAGTTCCTCTTAGCCCAAGAGCTAAGATAAGGGGAAGAAGGATGCTAGGGATGGTGGTCAGTACACTGTTCCCTCAAGACCAAAGTGCTTTGGGTGTCAAGGCTTCAATCACATGAAACAAGAGTGCCCCATATATTTCAAGACCAATGGGAAGAGTAAGGCACTTGCAGCTACATTGAGCGACACCGAGCCTAAAGATGATTCTGACAATGAGGATGATGGAATCTTGAATGCCTTCACTACCACTGTCAATCCTGCTGAAGGGATTGTTGAAGATGTGGATAAAGAAGAAGAATTGGTGGAGTCTAAATTTGAGAAGATAGATGAACAAGATGACATCCACACAACCTATGCAAAGTTATACAAGGTCTCATAAAAGCATGAGAAGTTGTATAGGTTGACCACCAAGAAGCTTAGTGATGTAGAGCTTGAGCGTGAAGAGCTTTCCACATAGTTTGATGAAGCCAATCAGACTATTGGAGCACTGAGGTTTGAGAATAACTTCTTGGCTGAGAAGATCAAGAAGCTTGAGGCAAAACTATTCCAAGTTAGAGCTCAGCTGGAAAGGACTTTAAGTGCTAAGCTCGATGAGATGCTTAGTCTTGAGAAATCTGCTTCTGATCAAACCGGTTTAAGGTATGATTTCTCTTCTCCTAGTACTGCTTCTACTAGTACTACTGTTTTTGTTCCTGCTAGTAATAATGTTGAAATTGAGAACACTAATGTCAAAATTGATTTAGCTAGTGAGAATGTAGACAAGGGTAAATCCATCTTAGGAGCACCCCCTAAGTAAGATAAGAAAGAAGCTAAAAATCCTAGGGCTAAGAAGGCTAACTCTTAAAAGCCAAAAAAGAAAAAGCAGCATTTCTGTCATCACTGTGGAGCAGTTGGACATACTCGACCAAATTGCTACAAGTGGTTAGCCACTCAAAAGAGCAATAGCATGATCGCATTGGGAAATCAGAAACAGTTTCCATCCTCATTTGCTCCTCTTGGAGATCTTCTCAAAGCCCTCATGTTTCTTTCGAGCTTGAACGGTTTCAATTCTTCTCCCTCACCGCCAGATCAAGGATTTGCTAGACGAAAATGTTCTTCCAAGGTGTGGAAGGAAAAGGGCTCCTAGTGATTCTATCACTTTTTCTCTCTCTCCCCTTCTTGTTTTAGTTTTTGCATTACTTGTGTGTTTTGCTTTGTTATTTTGTGTCAGTCTAGTTTTATGCATTGCTTTGTTTTGTTTAACATGTTTTTGTTTAGGTTGTTTTCAATTTTATTTATTTTTGTTTTTCATATAAAAATTTAAAAAAATTGAAAAATCAGAAAAATACAAAAAGAGTATGTGTATGTGTACATTGGTACTTGTGTACCTTGGATGGCCATTGAAACAAAGTTTTCTAAACTTTGTATCTTTTTTAGCTTAGATGAGCATCTCTATGCATAATTAAGCAAGTGAGCTTTGTGGCTCGCGTTTGTGATGAGTAAGATTAAGTAATCTCTTGTACTTAACACTCGTATCACTCTTTTTGACGAGAAGGACTAAAAAATCCTAAGAGAAAGGCATAAATAATCATCTCACCAATGTTGCTCGCCAATCATGACAATGACATCTATATGCTTCAGCATAGCAAAAGTGCAATGTCAATGACATTTGTGTGCTTCGGCATAGCAAAATTGGAATGCCAAATGCTTAACATCATTGGGTATTTCTTTTCTCTCTCTTATATGCCCATGCATGATTTGCTTAAAAAGAAAAATATGCAAAGAAAAATGAAAAGAAAAAATATTAAAATGCTTTATATATGATTGCAAGCGTGTATTCTAGGAGATGTGCGAGTTATAGGATGTACCTTAAGGTGATAGTCCCCATCAAACAGGTATGATTGTGTATGAGTTAAAATGATTTTCTCATATCTCAAATCGTCATAACATGTATACACTTATGCAATCTTGCGATATTTTTCACACACAACACGCAATATTCTTTGTTACTTTTGATACATGTACAAATACAATATGATTTGGCCTTCACAAGTAATACATGTATTAATATATGCTCACTAAACTGTCTTAACTTGTTTTTGAAATATAAAATTAGTTAGACTTATTTAGTGTGTGTGTGTGTGTGTGTGTTTTTGGGATCTATGTGCTTAAATTTTCTATTGATTGAGAGATGATTTTAAGAGTTCAAAATATTGTTTGGATCCTTGGTTAAGTTGCATGTTTGATTGCATTCATATTTGTGTTTTTCTCTTCTTGAAAAACTGTTTTTAAGTAATCTCGACAGCTCCTCGACACCTCTCGATACCTGGTTTTTCCATCGAGCTCTTTAGTTTCTTTTTATCATAATCTCTACACCTTTCGATAGCTAAGTGGATCGATCGAGAAAGTTCTTGTCCCCTCAATAGCTCCTCGATACCTCCTCGATCGATCCACTTAGCTATCGAAAGGTGTAGAGATTATGATAAAAAGAAACTAAAGAGCTCGATGGAAAAACCAGGTATCGAGAGGTGTCGAGGAGCTGTCGAGATTACTTAAAAACAGTTTTTCAAGAAGAGAAAAACACAAATATGAATGCAATCAAACATGCAACTTAACCAAGGATCCAAACAATATTTTGAACTCTTAAAATCATCTCTCAATCAATAGAAAATTTAAGCACATAGATCCCAAAAACACACACACACACACACACACACTAAATAAGTCTAACTAATTTTATATTTCAAAAACAAGTTAAGACAGTTTAGTGAGCATATATTAATACATGTATTACTTGTGAAGGCCAAATCATATTGTATTTGTACATGTATCAAAAGTAACAAAGAATATTGCGTGTTGTGTGTGAAAAATATCGCAAGATTGCATAAGTGTATACATGTTATGACGATTTGAGATATGAGAAAATCATTTTAACTCATACACAATCATACCTGTTTGATGGGGACTATCACCTTAAGGTACATCCTATAACTCGCACATCTCCTAGAATACACGCTTGCAATCATATATAAAGCATTTTAATATTTTTTCTTTTCATTTTTCTTTGCATATTTTTCTTTTTAAGCAAATCATGCATGGGCATATAAGAGAGAGAAAAGAAATACCCAATGATGTTTAAGACACCTCTAGACATCTCTAGACATCTTCTTGACAGCTGCATTTGTCGAAGATTTTTAAAGCTCGTTACCTCTCGACACATGCTATCTGTCGAGATTTACTGAACTCCTATATATAGTATCTGTGTGATCCGGTCTTCATTTTGCTCGATCTCTCTCGATCTATCCGTGTCCTTT
Organism: Quercus glauca; assembly: GCA_023736055.1. Taxonomy (NCBI): domain Eukaryota; kingdom Viridiplantae; phylum Streptophyta; class Magnoliopsida; order Fagales; family Fagaceae; genus Quercus; species Quercus glauca. The sequence goes on from CM043325.1 coordinate 40,984,298, forward strand.
CACCTCCCAAACCTCCCTCACTCACTCTAAACCTCTTCCTCAAGGTGTTTTCGGCCTAGATAAAGTTATTATTAACTTGGTAAGTGTCTTAATCTCTCATATTCATGCATTTTATGATTTTTAACCTAAGTTTTTGGGATTTTTGAAAATTTTGGGGTTTTTCAAAATCAAAGAGGTTTTTGTAAAAATTTTGGGATGGGTTTTAAAAGATTTGATCTTAAAAACTTCATGCATTGCATCTTATGTGCATTATAACTATATTTTCATGTATTTAGATGTGTGTTATATATGTTAATTGCGTGTGTGCTGATAGGATTGGATTGGGCTGAGCCCATGATGCAATTATGTTTGCACGTCACATGCTCATGCATTTTCATGCATACGTCCTTTACATTCAATATATTTTTATATATTTGAATTGTTTTTGGGACTTTTCTGAGTGTTTCTTTCTTCCCCCCCCCCCCTTCTCTCTCTAGTTTACATTAGTGCGTCATAACACCTAAACGTAAGTCTGCTCCGGGGCATCTTCGTCTTCTGATCCTGCCCCCTTTTCTGTTCAATTCCATGATGAGGATGTCTAAAAGGACTACTTGGAGAACTTTTCTCGACAAGGTGTTCATTCGAAACACCGAGTCATTTTGTCAGACTTCTCCGACACTGACCTATCCACTGTTATTCACAGACAGGGTTGGGAGTCATTGTGTGACATCCTGGTCACCTGTCCATCTGTGCTGATCCAGGAGTTTTACTCCAACAAGCATGGACTTGATTATTCAGTACCTCTTTTTCATACTCGCATCCGAGGTACACGCATAGTTGTCACACCGAATCTTGTATTCGACGTGCTCCGTGTCCCGAGGGTAGAGCATCTTGATTACTCCAGTTGTGAGCGTCTGAGGACTATGTCCAAAGACGAGCTGATTTCTGCTTTTTGTGAGCATCCCTCTGATTGGGGCGTTCGTCAGTTTACTCCATGTTTGGCCTTTGCTAAAGGTCATAGATTCATGAACCTGGTTATGACTTTTATTCTACATCCTCTTTCTCATTATAACTCTATCACAGAGCCTCATGCTCGATTTTTGCTTTCTTTGTTAGAGCATCTCATTACAGATTTTTCCTCTCATTTCAATCTTTCTATCATAGATGTATATAGGGATACGGCGACCCGTGATAAGCTCATCTTCCCTTCAACTATCACATGGATTTTACGCCATTTTTTTGTTCCCTTTCCCGTTTCTGACCTCTTTCACGTTATGTGTGCCATTGACGCCGGTACCGTTAAACGGAGCGAGGCATAGTTTCGTTCGAGGCGGTCCGGTTTGGCAGCTTCTCCCATTCCTTCAGCTCCATTCACCTCCGCTTCCTTTACTTTTGCGGGAGGTGTGACCCTTGATGCGATCATAGCATAGCTTCAGCACATGGATACTCACCTTGATACACTCCCTACTGAGTTGTATCAGGTGAACACTCGTGTCGGCCTTATTGCTAGATGGCAGGCTCGCCTTGGTGGCTTTATGGAATCTCCTTCTTTTCCTCTCGAGGCATCCGAGGACAACGACTTTGACGATGATGATGATGATAGAGATGGAGATGCTAGCTCTTCCAGCTCTGATGAGATGTCAACTTGATACTTACCCTTTGTCATTCATGACAAAAAAGGGGAGTAGTTTTGGTTATGAGAGTAGTCATACTTAGGGGGAGGGTTAGTATAGGAGATTTTTGTTAGGGGGAGTGTGTACTTTGAAGGATGTAATGAGGACTTGATGTATTTTTTTCTTTTCTTTCTATCTGAGATACATCATATCTTGTATAATGGTCTTGTGACCATGTTGACATACCTTGTACTTATATTCTTTATATATTGATGTATGTTGCTTCACCTACCATTACATGTGTTGTTTCTTTTCTCTCTTTAAGCACATGCTTCTTATATCTTGTATGCAATCTATTATTTCTGTTTCACACAAAGATGCCTTGATGAGTTTTGTTTCAAGTGTTTCAGAAATACAGGTTGTTAAAGTCTACTTGCATAAACTCTCTTCTTGCAAAGTTTTTCAAGAGTTTGTGTTAGGATAGATTTTATTGTAGTTAATAAGTGAGTATGAGTTGAGTGATTTATGACTTCTCTCATATGTTCATTTGTTTGTTGTGGTTTTGTCACGGATTGCCAAAGGGGGAGATTGTTAGGACATATGTGATTCACTTGTTAGGAACATATGTCACTATTTTATGTAATTGGCTAATCCTTTGACAAAACACACTTTACTTGTATTTAGGTAGATCTAGGATGTGTTTGATGCTTCAAGAAATTTTGTTTCAAGATCAAGTGTTAAAGCCATGCAAGTTTGTCTAAGATTCAAGTGCAGAAAGTGCTGTTCATTAAAGCTCGACAACTAGCCATCTATCGAGACTTAAGAGCTGTTTGAATCCCGTTGCTTGACAGCAACTCAACAGATAGGCATTTGTCAAGGTTTATGAAAAATAGAGTTTCATTTCTATTTTGATTCCAATCCGTGATTATATGTTTGAGTTTACTTTTCTCACAACTCTAGACATATATAAGGATTATTTTAAGAGCAGTAAATAGAGACACAAGTTGCACAAGTATTTAGCAAAGTTTGTTCAAGCAAATTGTGAGAATTTGCCCTAGTTCATCTTTCTTGTGAATAAGTTGCTATGTTTGTGCACCATAAGGTTTTGTAACCAAGCATCTTCTCGATCTTCATCGTGTAGGTTTTGTAACTGTAGTGGTGACCTTAAAATCACCCGGTGGGATTTTTGCCGTGTAGGTTTTCCCCTTTCGTAAACAAATCACCGTATCAATTTATTTTCCACTGTATACTTTAGTTATTGGTGATTTGTTTGTGCTACCACACGTTTGCATGTTAATTTGATTAATTAATAAACTTGGCAAATTAATCAATTAATTCATCACAAGGGGTCAATACGTTTTTGGCCTATCAAAAAGGAAAGACTCGACAATACAACAAGGGACAGACTCATATAGACTCAACAAATTGGAGACACGACAATTGAAAAAGACTCAACAAAATTGAAATGGCTCATCGTGTAGCAAAGGTGTTCACATGGATCAAATCTCCGAGGCATATCCCTTTATTCATTCTTTCTTGTTTATCACTCACCCATTTCTTGAGGTTGTGACTTGGCGATCACCCCTTGATCAATTAGATCTTGAACTTCATGCTTCAACCTTAGGCAACTATTTTCTTGTGTCCTATCCTTTGGTGGAAGGCACAATGATCGTTCCTATTCCAATTTGGCGGGATTGGATTTGGAAGATGAGTAGGATCAAGTGGCTTGAGGTGCCCCTCCTCAGTCAAGACTACTAGTTCTTTTGACAAAGGCATTTGGAGATCATTAAACACCCTATTTTACGGTTGAGTAAAATCAAAATTCACATTGTTGAGAGCACCCCCTTTTCTCCTCCATTGAACATTTTCTTGGCTTGAAACTTGGATTTACTTAATTCTAACTATCCAGTATTAATGTCATCTTCAATTCTCATACCGTAATCACATAACTTTGTAAAGGAATTGATAGACGATGACAGAAGCCTATTATTGTATACTGGAAGCAAATTCTTAATGATCATTTTAATTTGATCCTTTTCATTAGGTCTATTAACCATCCTTGAAATTTTGTTCTTCCACCTCATCATATACTCAAAAAATGTCTTGTTGAACCCTTGCTTAGTAGTCTCCAAGTCTCTTAAAGTCACATCAATCACAGTGTTGAAGATGAACTAGTCCACAAAAAAATCCACTAGCTCATTCCACACCTTACTCTTGCTTGGATCCAAGTTGTAGTACCATCTTGAGGCATTTCCCGTGAGAGACATAGGGAAGGCACAAAAAACTTGCTTCTCATCCCTTCATTCCAACCAAGCTCAAATATTGTCGAATATGTTGCCTTGGATCACCACTTCCATCAAATTCAACATTAGAAATCTTGAACTTAGGAGGCAATGGCGTCAATGGGGTTGAGACCAATCCTTCCATAGTATACAAGAATTCATCCATCCCTTGGGCCTTGCGAAAGGCTTGTTGCATCTTTTCCATCTTTTCCTTTATCATGGCGGTCTTAACAGCTATCTTGTTTATCTTCCCATTCTTGCCATGATTAACTTCATCTTCCTCACCTTCCTTATCTTGTTGGGGTTTCTCCCTTCTTTTTTCTTCCAAACAATCTAGGCAATTTCCAAATTGTGCTAGCATTTCTCATTGCTTAGCCAACATTTGGATAATTGCCTCATTAGTAACTCCAGCCATGCTTTCTAGTACAATAGTGTCAACTTCCTTTAGGTTACTAGGGGTCGGTGATCGAAACCAAGTGAACTTAGGAAGTTCTTTTGAATAGAGAGTATTATTATGCCTGAAACAAAACTTGATCAAATAAATATGTGCTTTCAATGTCTTTTAAAGTTTTGGACCACACGTCTTAATACACTTTTTGAAAGCTCGAAAATGTGTTGAAAACACACGAGCGGTTTAGACCCCCAAATTCAAATTACGGCTTGGTTGATTTTATACTAACTTAATGACAAGTGCGGAATAGTGTAAACACAAGCATATAAGCAAAACAACTACTCTAATCCATATTTAAAGCAACTCAGCAGTAAAAATGAAATGAACAAGAGTAGGGAAGAAGGATGCAAACACAAATAACACCGAGACGTGTTATCGAATAGGAAACCGAAGAACTCGGCGAAAAACCTCTCCGCCGCCCTCCAAGCGGAAATCGATCCACTAGACAATCAGTTGGGATACATGGATTAGCAAAAGACCCTCCAAGCCTAGTCTACCCGATGTACCTAAGCCCTCCAAGCTCCTACTCCAACAAGGCTTCTCGGAACCGTGTCTTGTCTTAGTTATCCGGATCCCGCAACAAGCTCCATGTTGCATCTGCCATTCAAGGCTTCTTCCAATGCTTCCCAGCAGCACCAAAACGTCACTCAGCACTCTCAAAGGTGTGGTAAGTGTTTGGGCTATCAACCTCTCAAAGATATGGATAATGGAGAGGGAAGGGTTGAGGAGATACCACAAGCAAGTGTATAGAGAAAGATGGGGAAGACAATCTCTAATTACAAATGTGATTGGCTAGGGTTTTCTCTCTGAAGCCTTCTTCAACAATTGTGGGTAATGATGGTATATGTAGGAGAGGTGCAAAAGGTGTGACTCAAAAAGTACAGGCTGGCAGAACAGCTTGCCTCGCGGGTGTCTCGCGGGAAGGCCTTACCCGCGAGATACTCGCGAGACACAGTTGTCTCCACCTGGCCTGACTCTTCGCATTCCAGCATGTGCCATGCACATGATTCACTTCGCGGGATGCTTGGTCGCGAGATACCCGCGAGAATCCTTCAATTCTTCAAATGCTTGAGTCTTCAACACTCTCCCTATCACACAACCCTTACAACAAATCCCACAACAAATACAGGGTTTTAAACGATTGAACATAATTACAATCAAATTTGGCACGGAATAAAAGCCAACAGAACATAGTTGTAAATTACAACTTTACACTTTTCTTGCTTGCATCAACTTATGGACTATATTAGGCCTCATTTGTATTCTAAGTCTTGCATTATTTCAATATCTTGGACTTAGAAATAGAATGAGCTACACCAATCTTTCAAAATTCATATTTTCCCCTATGCTTAAAGCCCAATTACATCATTCACACTTCTCACTCTCTCATCTTTCCTCACTTAGATCTAGGCCCAACATTCTTTTTTTTTTTCTTTTTCTTTTCCTTTTTTTTTTCTAGGCTTTTTTACTTTGGGCTTTGAATCCAATTACAAGTCACTCATCTCGCCCTCTCATCCTCATTTGGTCTTAAGCATAGGTTGTTCATGAATTTTGCAAGGTTAGTCCACATCTTATGCTCTATTAGGCTTTATGAAAATGGTCTCATCAATAAATTCAAACACAAAAATCTATGCCCCATTTATAATGCAAGCCCATCATGCCTTGGAAAATTTATTTTCTTATGAAAAACATGTTTGAACTTGTACTTAGAATGAGCCATGACAATTAGAAGTCCACATCTTTTCTTTCCTTTTTTTTACAGAAAAAAAAGTGACCAAGCTTTATCATAACGCATCAAAATCTTTTACTTGTCCCATTACAAAGCCAATCTTGAATGTTCACTCTCTCCCCTCATAAGGGCCTTGCCCCTAGTTTCAAAAGTTTGATCAACTTTTATCTTTTATTCTCAAATGGGCCTTACCCCTAGTTTGAAAAGTTTGGTCAATTGGTTCAAAAAGATTTCCCTTTTTAATCCTTACTGGGCTCTTGGTGAGCCTACCCATGTCTTTGGGCTTTAGGGTTTCAAAACTTTCCCAAAGCATGGATTGGTTCACAACTTTTCAATAAAGTCAATAACATACTCATGATCTTGGGCTCCCTTACTTTTGAAATAGATTTTTGGATTTTGACCCAAAAGGTAGGGTATGTTATAACTTTATGACCCAATGCCTTCCTCCAAAGTCTATGGTATACTCATGATCTTGGGCCCTCTTGATTTGAATTTTTTTTTTTTTTTTTGAATGGGCCCAAACTTTTGGGTATATCATGGCTTTATGGATCATCCTTCATCTTCTTTTTGAATTTTTCTTTTCAAAATTTTTTTTATCATTTTTTTTTTTGAAAACTTTTCCCTCTTTTTTTTTGGTTGAAAATTTCAATTCTTAAAAAATTATTTACAAAATACTTTTTTTGAAAACTTTCCTTCTTTGCAAAAAACTTTCTTCTTCTTTTTTTTTTTTTGAATATTTTTTTGAAGTAGTCCTCTAGCTAGGATATATTGTAGCCTTCCTCTCAAAGTCCAAGAAATTCTCATCATTTTGGGCCTAGGCATGCAACAAAGAGGCCCAAGATTAGGGAGTTTCATTTTGGGCTTTAAAGGATGTTGGATGCTAAGTCTATAGCATACTAGTTACCTTAGGCCGAAGGTCCTCTTTTCCAAAAGTCCTTTTGATTTGGGCTTATGATAGCAATTAGGCTATGGTCTTATGAATCTTTCAAGTTAAGATATACTTTTGGACTTTGGGATAAGCTTCTCATATATGAGAACTTCTTTCTTTTCATCCCAATATCTTAGGGTATGCCATAACTTTTAGGTCATCCTCCAATTCTTCGCATCTCTTATTTATCCTTTAGAATTAGATGATCACAAGATATATGGTTGAATAAACAAGGGATATATAAAGGGTACCCTCTTATTGATAGGATCTAGGATCTATCTAAGTGTGGGTAGGCTCCCTAAGGCTAAAGGGATAGATAAGTAGGTCACTCACAACTTGGTGGGCCATGATTTCAACACAGGGCCTAAGTGGACCCCATAATGGATTGGTAGCAAACCTTTAACATACTCAAAGCCCATTATAGGTGATGGCATCGATTGTGAGTTGGTGGGATGAACTTTGAAAGATTTGGGCCCGAATGGAGCCTTCCATCTTCCCAATCATCACCAACTGGTTTAAGGACAAACGAACCATGTGAAGTGTGTGCAAACAAGTATTGAATAAGCCTTTTTTAATGTTAAGGCATTAGACACATGAGAATTAAACTTACATTCCCCAGTGGAGTTGCCACTATAGACATAAGGGGGAGTCGCCACCTAGTTTTTTGCAATGGTCTAGGAACCATATATATTGCGCCCTCTTGAGGAAGGACCATTGATCTTACTACCAGAGATATGGGTTCGAAGTTAAGGTACGATTTTGGGAAGGTGTTAAGCACCCAAAACTATCTAACCCTAAGGTTGGCTTTCTCTCATTGTCTTATTTCTTAACCCTATTAAAGGCACATTCAAAATTGCATCTATACTCACACATACGCTAGCATACATCTACCAATCAACATGACATCAATCATCCCAAAACCTTATAACTCATCTATCATGGCATATTACAATCCAAGCATACATCTATCTCATCTCATCCAAGGTAGCAAGCATATCACAATATGGTAGCATCAACAAGGCATTAACATCAAGCATATCCCAAACATCCAAGCATAGCATCATGATATTAGCCAAGCATATTCATCATGTTCATAAACCATATCATGCTCATCATCCTAATCAAATGCATGTTCATGTAATTATGCATGACTTACCTCACTTACCTCATAGCACCACAACACCTACACATCAATGCATGTTTATGTTCATATGCATGTTCATGTGATTCAACCAAGATATAAACCCTAATTATCAATTCAACAATTAAAGCATGTGAAACATGTTATTCTACTAACCCTAGGCCTAAACATGTGAAATTAGACTCAACGAGACTTAAATAAAGGATTTAGAACTAAGCAAAACAATCAAAATTGCAAGAACCAAATCTACATTTCTGGGCACGAGTATGCGTACACATATATGAGTATGCATGTTCTTTCATATTCATATGCATGTTCATGTGATTCAACCAAGATATAAACCCTAATTATCAATTCAACAATCAAAGCTGATAGGCCACAAATTGAATAACCCCTTGTGATGCACAGTTCCCAAGTACGTGACTAACCAGATGCGCGGATCCCAGTACGCGACTTCAAACACCAACTTTAGAAAGAAAGGTTGGCTGCGAAGTTCTTCAGATCATCCTATGCGATGAAGATCAGGAAGATGCTTGGTCACAAAACCCTATGGTGCAAATACACAACAACTTCTTGAAGAAGGATGAACTAGGTCAAGAACTTCATCAGTGATCACAATTTGCTTGAACAAGGATTGCTCAATGCTTTTGCAACTTGTGTCTATGTTGACGGCTCTTAAAACACTCCATTTATATGTTTTGGGTTAGAAGAAAAGAAGGCCCAAAAACATATTCAGGGATCCCAAGAAAATCAGATTGGAATTCTGAAATTTTAAATCTCGACAGATAGCAGGTGTCGAGGTAGCTATCGAGCAGGTGTCGAGCTTTAAAAAATGTGCACTTCAGCTTGCTTTCTCTTGGACAGATTTGATGACTTCAACACTTAATCTTGAAACCTTATTTCTTGAAGTATTAAAAACACCTAGAACTACCCAATTACAAGTAGAGTGCGTTTTGTCAAAGGATTAGCCAATTTACATAAATAATATGACATATGTTCTTAACATGTGAACACATATGTCCTAACAAAAGCATGTGAAACATGTTATTCTACCAGCCCTAGGCCTAAACATGTGAAAATTAGACTTAACGAGACTTAAACAAAGGATTTAAAACTAAGCAAAACAATCAAAATTGCAAGAACCAAATCTGTATTTCTGGGCACAAGTATGTGTACGCATACTGATAATAGCTTAATTTTGCATATTTATATCATTATTAGAAAAGTATTAACATAATTATTTTGATTTAATTCATGCATTTTATAGTTGATTTTGGAATAATGCTAAATAATCAATTTTGTGCTTAATTGAATTTTAATGCGTGAATTTGTCTTTTGTAGGATAATGAAATTAAATAAGTAGATTAGTGCAAAGAACAAAGCTAATGGAATTTAATTTTAAAAGGTCCATGATGAAGTCAAAGAAGGCCAACCCAATTAAATTCAAGTCCAATTGGAGCAAGGAATCAAAGGAAATTTGCACCTAATCCAAGTCCAATTTGGATTAAGATTCTAGCTTGCACACCAGTTAGTATTTGGAGAATAACTTTTGGGTTAGATGTCCAATCGAGATGTTTCAGGTTGGAAAGGAAAGCTAACTGAAAGGGATACAACTTTGTAGTTTACCAAAAATCCGAATTCTGAAGTTAAATTGGCCAAAAACGTCGGTTAAGTGAAGCCTAAAAACCTGGGATTTTCTCCAAACGAGAATTCAACTTGTAATAGGATTCCTTGACCTATTTAAAGGCTCTTTAGGACAAAATTCGGAGGAGAACTTCTGAAGAATATAATTTAGGTCTTCTTAAAGTTTCTTTAGAGTTTTTAGAGTTTTATTTGTGATATGGCTTGCTAGAAGCCTTGCTAAGGCAAGGGGTGAAACCCAACCATTTATTGGTATGTTCTTAACAATTATTTATTGGTTTTAATGCTTATGTATTTATGCTTTTGATTTTTTTACTCATCTATAAAAGTGCTTATGTATAATCCTTTGATTTATCGTAGACTCCGTGTACGTTAATTGCTTAGTATTCTCTGCGAACTAATTCACTAGTTTTGTTTTGCCTAAAATCAATCAATTTCATGAAACTACCTTAGACAATTAATTCTTGAGTACTCATTGTTAAATCATCCAACTAAGATCATCCTTCGTATGAATTTTAGTTGAGTTATAAAATAAATTTTGTTAAAACTACCAATTGATTGTTATTTTCACTCAATTTAAATTACTTTCACTAACTATTAAAAATATCTTCAATTAAACTTTATTATTTTAGTTTTATTCTCTTGTGGTTTGCTAATCAATTCCCTTTTCCCTGTGGATTCGACCTCGGACTTACCGAGTTATTACTTCGCAACAATTCTGCACTTAGGAACATTATTTAAGTTGCAGCAAGTTTTTGGCGCCGTTGTCAGGGATTAGGCGATTAGAGAAGTGTTCCACTTTGTTTGGAGAGGTTTTCGGCATTAAATTCTTCACATATTTAGTAATATATGTCCAACTCCTTTCTTTTTAAGTAGTTTAGTTTTCTTTTAGAGTTTTTCTTTTATTTTTACTTCTTTTTATTGCTAAAGGTATTTGTTTTCTTTTCCTTTCTTTTTCTTTTTCTTTCTTGCTTTACTATTGCATGCATGTTTGGTGTCGTGATAGTGATAATCACTTGGTTAGAATTGAGTCTAATAATTTGTTTAGCAATTTATCTGATTCTTTCACACATTCTCACATACTTGATATCATGGCGGACTTAGAGAGTAATCATGGTGATGAAAATAATTTAAATAATGAAAACTTCCATGCTCACCAACCCATTAGAACTCTCAGGGATTATTTGCAACCTACTAGGAGTAGTGCACCATCATGCAATATTTTTCCAACTAATGCAAATAATTTTAATTTGAAGCCCAGTATGATTTCATTACTTCCTAAATTTCATGGCATAGATTCTAAAAATCCTTACCTACACTTTAAGGAATTTGAGGAGGTATGTTCTACCTTCCATGACCAATCATGTAATGAAGAGACCATTAGGTTGAAGTTGTTTCCTTTTTCTCTTAAAGACAAGGCAAAAACTTGCTGCGACTTAAATAATGCTCTCAAGTGCAGTCTTGTCGCGAAGTAATAACTCAATAAGTCCGAGGTCGAATCCACAGGGAAAAGAGAATTGATTAGCAAACTACAAGAGAATAAAACTAAAATAATAAAATTTAATTGAAGAGATTTTTAATAGTTTAGTGAAAGTACTTTAAATTGAGTGAAAATAGCAACATATTAAGGTGCTAAGGTTTAGGGATCCACACCCAACACATCTATTGGTAGTCTTAACAATATTTATTTTATAACTCGACTAAAATTCATACGAATGATGATCTTAGTCGGATGATTTAACAATAAGAACTCAAGAATTAATTGTCTAAGGTAGTTTCATGAAATTGATTGATTTTAGGCTAAACAAAACTAGTGAATTACCCGGAGTCTACGATAAAACAAAGGATTATACAGAACTAAACACTTTTCTAGATGAGTAAAACAATCAAAAGCATAAAAACATAAGCATTAAAACCAATAAATAATCGTTAAGAACATACCAATAACGGTTGGGTTTCACCCCTTGCCTTAGCAAGGCTTCTAGCAAGCCATATCACAAATAAAACTCTAAAAACTCTAAAGAAACTTTAAGAAGACCTAAATTATGTTCTATGGCAGTTCTCCTTTGAATTTTGCCCTAAAGAGCCTTTAAATAGGTCAAGGAATCCTATTACAAGTTGAATTCCCGTTTGGAGAAAATCCCAGGTTTTTAGGCTTCATTTAACCGACGTTTTTGGCCCATTTAACTTCAGAATAAGGACTTTTGGTAAACTACAAAGTTGTAGCCCATTAAGTTAGATTTCCATCCCAACTTGAAAAATCTCTATTGAACATCTGAGTCGAAAGTTATGCTCTAAATACTAACTGGTGTGCAAGCTGGAATCCTAATCCAAATTGGACTTGGATTAGGTACAAATTTCCTTTGATTACTTGCTCCAATTGGACTTGAATTTAATTGGATTGGCCTTCTTTGACTTCATCATGGCCCTTCTAAAATTAAATTCCATTAGCTTTCTTCTTTGCACAAATCCACTTATTTAATTTCATTATCCAACAAAAGACAAATTCACGCATTAAAATTCAATTAAGCAAAAAATTGATTATCTAATACTATATATAATAGCAGAAGCCTTAAGGAGGTGCTGCCACGTTAGGAAAAAATGCTACTTAAAATGCTGCCACGTATACAATTTAATCTTAAAAAATACGTACGGTATATCATTTGCTTGGAAATGCTACAACGTTTAAAAGCCTCTCATTATAAATATAAAAATTAACCACATAAATTTATTTTTTAAAAAAAGCCTTGCTTGCTGTACAAATAAAGAGGAAGAGAACAGAGGGGTAAAAATACAGACAAAGGCCTTGAGAAAGATACGGTCATAAAGAGAGACAAAGTTTGTATGGCGCCATGAGAGAAATACGATGTACACGGAGATAGAAATAGAGAGAGGCGATGAGGCCTTAGACACGAAGAAAGAAACAAAGAAAGAGGTAGAATTAGACCACCGGAAAAAATCTATGGCCCATCAACACTGGTAAATTTTTTTAGATTTGCGTATGAAATGTTCCTTTCAATTGAGTTTTCCTGTTGGCTAGGTTTAGGTTCAATTTGTTTTTTGTTTTGGGCTTTTAAAACACAAAATGATTGAGAGGGATACAGAGATAGTGTTCATGAATGTCACTGTTACTAGCGTCAATTTGGCTTCATACCACCGCCAGTTCCGATAGACTTTTCTTCTATGGCAAGGCTACTGACGGTGGTAGGAACTGGCGCCGACGCATTCTTTCCCTTTTTAATTGAGTTTTTTTGTTGGATAGGTTTAGATTTGATTCGTTTTTGTTTTGGATTTTAGGGTTTTCTATCAAAATGTTTGTAGATATTTGCTTCTTTTTTTTTTTTTTTTTTTTTTCCGCTTTGCAGTTTGCCCTATGTTTTGTTTCTTCTCTGCAACAGAGTGCGAACTTGCCCACTTAGATTTCTGCCGCCAAGTCAGTTTAGAGTCACAAGAGAACGATCGTTACATCGTTTGAAGATTCTTTTAATAACCGTTTGGAATCAGCCGATACAAAAGGAGAAAGGACGATAGAGAGACGGTAAGTCTGAATAACCAGTTCTGTCATCACCGTTAGGGCCTCCACCCATAAGTTCTGTTTATAATTTTATAAATTGGGGTTTTTTTTGGGAAAATCATTTAGGCTTTATTTACTATTCAGGTATTTTGGTTTGATCGGTTATGATTTAGGTTTTTCGGTTGGGAGTAGTTTTGTTTAATATATGTAAATAGACGGATTAGATTTGGTTTTGATTAAGAGATTTTGGTTGGAAAAAAGTCTTATACCAAGAATTCTCAATATCAGACCATTCTTTCTTGGTAGTTTTCAACTAATCTCTTACCCTATTGTCTTCAATTAGGTTTGCTGTCAATTTAGGGATTTGAAATCAGGGAAACAACCTAGAAGATCAAATTCTAAGTGAATTGTTATTAGGAATTTTTAGTTCCTGGGTTTTGTATCAAATTCTAACTGAATTGTTATTAGGAATTTTCAGTTTCTGGGTTTTGTTCCTTTGCTTTCATGAATTTCAGTTTCATTTTTTTTTTTTTTTTTGTGACTTGCTATCAGGGTCATTAAAGAAGAAGAAGGGTTTTTATATAAGAAGAGAAAGGTAGTGGAGCACACACAAGCAACATGGCAAGCGTTGGAGATTTGTTGCCCATCCAAAGAGATTCATTGTAAGTCATTATTTTAGGTATAGTCTAAAATTTTAATCCACTCTGTTTGTTTTCCCATAAGCACAAAAGTTCAGAAAAAGAAAAGTTAAAGTTTCTTTTCGTTTTTTCTTTTCCAACGTACCAACGCTGGAATGAATATGGTTGCTTGGAGTTTAAAGTATTTGTTTTGATTTTTATTTTTTTTTTGGGTATAGCTGAATTTGATTTTGATTTTGCCTTTTATTTTATTTTTTTGGGTTTAGCTGAATTTGGACTAATGTTGATGAGTTTGCATACATAATTGCGGATGATACCAAACATTATGGCATGACATGGGTTGTTTATTGCACCATTTCATTGTTGTAAAAGAAAAATCTATTTCACTGATCAATATATAGAGTAAGAGTCTGTAATGCAATGAGAGAAATTTGATGGCCCTGCCACTGCCTTTTCGGTCTTCTGCCACTGTCATACTTTCAGAACCACTACCAGTAATTTTGTTCTATCTATTTATTTTAAGTTAGGTGACAAATATGATATAGGAATTAATTTTGTTAGAGTTGCTTCTGTTTTTCATATTTGTGTCAAATTTAGTTTTGTTTTGGGTGAAATGACTTTTCAATATGTAACATTTGGCTTGATCTGCAACAAAAAACTCCTTTTAGCCTATTTTTCCCCAAAACCAAACACCCAAAAACCTTGATCCAAAGAGACCCATAATAGGAACAACTGGTCATGAGCCACAACCACAACCACAACCCATCCAAGCATCTACAATGTCAACAATAACAAGAATACAAGGTATGATAATAAATGATTTTGTTCTTTTGATTAAATCTATAGAGCCCAAAAGTTTAATGTTTCCACCTTACATTATTACACTTTGTATTAATGAGCATCCCGCTTAATCCTAGATTTACAAGTTGAATGATGTCACTTCTCATTAGATGGGGAGTTCATATGCTTATAGGTGGGCTTGGTAGGAAGCCAAGAAGGTGAGCAGCAAGGTGGATTAAAATTTTTTCTTTTTGAAACATTGTTCAATGCTACAGACGGTGAGGAATGCATACTTTAATGCTGCTATAGTCAAAAGATTATAAAAAAAAAAATACTTTAATGCTGCTATAGTCAAAAGAATTAAAAAAAAAAATGCATAATTCTTCTTTAGTTAAATTATTTTTAATTAGCCTACTCTTATTATGATTTCCTAGGTATGTCATGTTTCTGTATTTTTAAAGCCATATCAAATGTTGTATACACAGAATTGATGTTTGAAGTGTAGTTATTGGAAATGGTTGCTGATCTTTTAGTTTTTTTAATAGTGATGATCTATGCGTTTGGTTTGATTGAACAGGAATCGCCAAAGAAAAAAAACCCACTTAAAGCACTGCCATGCGTAGAGTTTAATTGTGAAAAGTCATACCATGTGACACAATCATGCGTCCAAAAAAACAATGCAATTAGTAATTCTTAAAGAAACGGTTTAAAACACATTGCTTAACCCATCGCTTTACTTAGTGTTTATAACAAAAACTAACTGCCTGTTAAAAACACTTTTTCAGTTCCTATTTTACAAAAACAGCAATTGATAGAGATCATAAGGCAGAGAGAGAGAGAAACATTTGAAGACTACCATTACAACCATTCTGGCCTTCCGCGATCGTCCGGTCTCTCGCTAACTTGCTATCAGTAAGTTTTGATTTTGTAAAACATTTTTTACTTTTTGAGAAAGAAATTGGCGTTAAGCATTATTTAGGACTGAGATTGTTTTTGCTTAAACCTTATGACTCTCGCTCTTTACATATAAAGAAACTGAAACATTTAGAATCAACATTAAGGGAAAGTCGATAACTGTAAGTCATGCACAAAGAAAAGAGATGGACAACAAGAAAGAGGAAGCATAGTATTCCCACCCATCGGCAGGTAAAGCTTTTAAATAAAAATAACAAATTCGGCTTTAAAGTCTACAACTTGGGTTAGAATCCATTTGAACTAAAGTCTTTTGGTTAGAATCAAATAGTTGCTTTAAGAGATTTATTTTATTTTGGGTATTTGTGTTAGATTTAATTTTACTTAGGCTATTTGTTTTTATAAAACATCAATTGACCCAAATTTAAACTTCACTTTTAAGATAATGTGGTGTCGAAGAACTCGCGTGGCTAACATGTTTTATTCTTTACAAATTCTCATCATAGTTTTAAAAAAAATCATGTGGGATGCATGTTTTGTTCATTAAGAATGATATTGCAGTCCCATGGTTTTTCCTATCTTTGCTAGGGACTGACAAGGATATTTTAATTAGTTCATGCATGTGATTTGTATAGTGTATGTTAGGTACAAAAAGAAATAGCTCATGAGATTAATGTTCGTAGTTTACCTACTTTTTTTTACCTCTTTTATCTTTATGTTTATTGCCTAAATGGTTTCCTTCTTTTGTTGCTGCCAAGCCCACATGAAGAAACCATGTTTGAATGAAACATCTATAACTGATGAATTTTTACCCTTCCAATCCTTTTTTGAATGTACCTATTATATGATTTATATTATTATCATATAAAATATGAGTGCGGTGAGGGGATAAATTGTTCTGCTGCTTCTTTGCTGATTGCTTACTATAAGTTTATACCACACGCATGTTTAAGTCTAGAAAAACCCTTATCCTTTGTTCTGTGTTTTAGGACTATGCATGATTTGTTGTTTTGTTTGAATTTTTTATTAGAGGGAAGAGACAAATTTTTTATTAGTTATGTACACAATGCAAGTTAATTTAATTTCTTTGTTTGACTTGATTTCATGTGTTATAATCCAAATCCTTAGACCCACCTTATTAACCAACATTATTGGCAAAGTTATATTATAATGAAAGTTGTTTGTTATGTTCTATAATTTCACAGCTCTAACACTAAGAGTTCCTTTTCTCCCCCTACTTGGATCAAGCCACATCGGTTTTTGGTGGACTTAGGAAGAATTTTGCAAGGGTGGGTCATTTGAATTAAGCATATAATATAAAGTTAAATTTATTATCTATGTTCTTTTTTTTTTAGAGGGGGGGGGGGGGGGTTTCTTTTAATGTTTGATAAATTGTGCTGAAAAGCTTAAAACAACTATGCTAATGGTTGGAGAAATTGGAGGGAATGATTATAACTATGCATTGTTTCAAGGCAAAACAATTGAGGAGGTTAGACACATGGTTCTAGAAATTGTCCAAGCAATAAAGGATGTTGTTACAGTAAGTTTTTTTTTTTTAGTCAGCAAAATAAATTCTTTTTTTTTTTTTTTTTTGGCAAAATGACTTTCTATGATTATTGATTCCTAATTCTCTATTATTGTCCCATAGGGTCATTAGTTATGGTGCTACCTGAGTGGTTGTCCCTAGAATCTTCCCAATAGGCTGTTTACCAATATATCTTGTAGTATTCTAGACCAACTCTGCTACTTATGACAAATTTTTATTGCCTGAAGGGATTGATTAATTTCTCAATAAATCAATTTGAAGTCTAACGTCTCAATGTATTTTGTAAATAACATACTCTTACAAGCAAGACAAACAAATGGACGTACTACGTTACCCTATGAATTTTAATGTATTTCATTATATTGTTAAGTTTTTTGTTTTTTATTTTATTTTATTTTATTTAAGAAGAGTAAACTAAATGTATTGTTAAGTTATTGTATGTCATCTTATTTGTACATATTACCATGAATTTTTCTGGAAAATTACATTGTAAATGAAGCTATATCGTTTCTTCAATTAGAAGTAAAAATAAATTGATTTGCTGGGAAATTCCATTGTAAATAAAGCTGGATTGTTTCTTCAAGATTGCTGGCTTTTGTAAGTTGGGTCCATCATATTAACAAATCTGATTTATTTATTTATTTATTCCATTAATCCTTCTTTTGTTGCTATGGTTTACCTCCACTTTTGGATGATTCTGAATCACATTATGTGACTTAGATTGGTTTGAAAATGTTGCTAATAAAAGGGGTTGTTATGTTACTAGGGATAAAGTCTAAAATTTCATTGATACTATTCCCACTCCCCCCTTGGTATTGAGTCCATTTTTTAAGGTTTTTGCTACTGGAATAAGAATTTAGTTATGTTTTTATATTAAGGTATGTTTTTATAGTTTTTGGGTATCATTTTGTTATTTAGCATTGGCATATTTTTTGTTAAGATAGAAGTGGGATTAAAATATGATTGTGTATGAAATTTTTGAGGACTGATCCAACAGATACAGCATTGCAATTGGTTCCTGACTGGGTAGCTAGAGGACGTAAGCTGGCTGCCATGCAATCATCTCTTCGCACAATTTCCCTTTCAATCCAGATAATATCACGATCGGCTAGACTCTGAACCTGTGCTCGGAGCACTCTACAATCAAACAGGGCATGCCTGTCTCCACTGTCGCAAAATAAGCAAATTCCCGAATCAAATCCTGGTGTTCCCATACCCTTAAGATCAAGGTGGCTCTTTTGGACCAAGGCTCGGAGCATGGCCTTCCATGGGAATGATGGTGAGGAGAAATCTAGGACCCTTTCTTCCACTATGATGATGGCGTTTACATTCCCTTCCTAATGGGGAGGCAAAGGGTTGGTGATGATGTTCGGAGCGACTGCATTATCGAACTGTATCAACTTATTGTTAATGAGATCTTGGACACGGTCTCTCAACTGGTAGCATTCTTCCAGAGTATGGCCCTCGGCCCCAAAATGGTGTTCACACTTCTTGGACGAATCAAAGCCAGGTGATGGAGGGCCTTCTCTAGGCCTGGCAAACATCGGGGTCACTAGCTTCCTTTCCAGTAGGTAAGCATAGAGATTTGCCATGGGCATGGGTAACGGAGTGTACTTCCAATTTTCCCTCTTGGGGGACGAGGTGGGTCTGGCCTCCCTCCCTGATTAAAGACTCAGTTACGTGCTTAAGCAGACTGAGCCTGTTGCTGATAAGGTCTAGCAACTGGGTTGCATAAGTAGCAGTAATACCCCTATGCCTTTCTGATGCATTGTTGACCATGTGCACATCGGCTTCCTTAGTCTTGTGGCAGGTCATTTTCTTGACTTGTTGTTCAACCATGAAACTCAAGGATTTAGGTTCCACAATCTTCTTGCTCCTAATACCCTTGTCAATACACTCTCCAATAGGGATGAGGCTAGCAAAATGAGTGACTTAGGTGCTGATCATCTTTTCATAGTAAGGAGGCTTGAGGTTGTCAATGAACCATGTGATCATCTCATTCTCCACAATGGGGGCTTGCACTTATGCGACTAGCTCTCGCCACCTCTAGGCATATTCTTAAAAAGATTCCCTACTCTTCTTCTCTGTTCTCATAAGGACCGTGCAATCGGGATCTATCTTGATGTTAAACTGGTAGTATTCCAGGAAAGAGTTGGCCATTTCCTTCCAGCTAGAGGCCTTTTCCAATCTCACATACCATGTGGTCGCGGGGTCAGTCAAACTATCAGGGAAAATCTGGCAAAGTAGAGAGTGATTATCCCCATAGGGAGCCATCTTCCTACAAAACATGCACAAGTGTGCGTAAGGATCTCTTATACCGTTATACTTAGCAAATTCTGGTGCCTTGAACTTGGGAGGCATTATGACCTGAGGGAAGTTAGTCAGACTGTCTAAATCAACGCTTTTATAGGCGCTGGAGCCTTTTATGATTCGAAGCTTTTCAGCCAGAGTTTCCATTTGGCTCTTAACTTGGCCAATCCCAGATTCGGGGTTCTTGTCCTTAGAAGGATCTATTTCTTGGTCATTGCCCTGAGGCGGTATATTATGGCCCTGATCCTATTCTGGTGGGGGCTAATTTTCATTCTGGGTTTGGGGACCTCCTTGACTTTGACCGGAAGAGTTTTGTCCTTCTCTTACAACTAGCTATTGCACCATGTGCATCAATTCTACCATTTGCTCTTTCATCTAAACGAAACTTGACAGGACTCACTTCTGGAGTCAAAGGCCCACTAGTAGACATCTCTCTTGCATGAGACCTAGTGATGATCGGATCACGATGTGGTGGTAGCTTAGACTGTTTCCTTTTAGCAATTTTTAGCAACCTTTTTGATCCTGAGAAAGAATAGGAAGTGAAAGAAAATGGGTGCATTTGACAATGTGGAAACACAACACCAAAATAAAGTTAGTTTATGCCCTTGCTATTTAACATGCACCTACCATTTTTAGAAAAAAATTGGCTTTTGCACCCTTGATCGAGTATTCATCATGGTGAGTTTCTACGATGATGCAAGATTAATGCATGAGACTGGCAAGTAACCGAAACTTTCATGACATGCTGGACAATGTAGCACGGGCCCTACTTTTGATTACATGGAAACAGAATGCTTGTACAAGGTTTGCTTTTACAATGCTGAGTTCAATGGCTCCAACAATAGGCCTTTTACAATACAAGTAAATGCGATTACAAGGAAAAACTTGGCTCTTGACGATGTGGACTTCTCCAGCATGGATCTCTTGGACCTTTGGATCTCCTAAGTGAGCCCTTGGATTCTTGACATCTAGGACTTTTTGGCAACTTAGACCTCGTGGAAATCTTTCTGGATTTTTCCTAAGAAAGTTCTTGGACTCTTGATGCCTTGGAATTCTTGACAGCTTTTCGGCAGCATTTCCTCCTGAACGGAGTTTCGGCTACTTGCCATAAATTTTATCTTTGCACAATTAGGTGACAGAACCATTTAGTGTATGTATGACTGCCCTTTTAGGGTTGTAAACCCTTAGGGATGGGGTATGATCTAGCATGTACAAGTAATGGGGTTGCTTTCCCTAAGGGTTTAGTTATGGATGCTGTGCAAGTAGGATAGAAAGAACCTGGAGTAGAGCACAATTTCTTTGGTGCAAGCAAAAAGAGCGCACCTGTTACAAAACACTTTCCCTTGACCTCTAGTCCTAGAAATGTATCCTTTCCTAGGCTTGGATGATCACTTTTTTGGCTTTACCTAGTCCTCATGGGCTCTAGGCTTGATCTAGTCCTTATGAGTTTGACATAACTAGGCCAACTATATGCAAAGGCTTAACTGGTAGGTCATTTCTATCTTAGGGGGACTTAATCGCCATACCCTTCCCTTCATGGAAGATACGGGGCTGGAAGAATCAAGGGGGCCTTTTTAGCTACTCATTTCCACCCATGGACCCAGAAGTGCCTACAAAGTTAGCCCCAGATCTAACTATGGGTAACACTACCAATGTTTATGTTTGGGCATTTGTAGATATGGTGATGAAATCCCCAAAGAGATGTGACTATGCCAGCAATGCGGAGCCCGAATTTGGCTAAAAAATGGTGTATATGTCCTGCAATCCTTAATGAAGGGGAAATACTTTTTCCAAACACAGTAGATATGTATGTGTGTGTGTATATATATATATGAAAGCAGATAAAGGTGTAGCGGAAATTAAATTTTGCTACCCGATGTTTGCATGTGAAGGAAAGCTATAAAGCACATGAGGAAAGCAGTAAAGCATGTGAGGAAAGCAATATAGCATGTGAGGAAAGTGGTAAAGGCCCATAAAAATACCTACAGCCTTCCTTTTGGAAAAAGATTTTTTTGCACTTTTGAAAATAGTCTACTAGGATATAGTAAAAGCAGTTTTCAAAAGGAAAGCCTCAAAGGTTAATGCCAATTTCTATGTTTTTGAAAGCCAATGTCCAAAGATTAGGGGTTTTGTCAAAAGCTCTAAAGGCTAAACTCTCATCAATCTCCAGTGGAGTCGCCAGTCTGTCGACGCTCGGCCTCGATTGAAAAAAACCGTCAGGCCTTCATTCGACCACCCACTGTGGCAATACTCCTGTGCGCGCGCGGGGTTCGTTAGAGGCCCTTTTCGATAATGGTGTGGTTCGCGTAGAGTTTCGGGTGCTCTTTCTCTCTCGGTGGAGGAAGGTATTTGTCTACCTTTGGAGGTGTGGCAGGATTCTTGGCCAAATTTTAGGTGATTACCAAAGGTAAATGAAGTCGCCACCAATCATTGGGTTTTTCTAAGGTGTGATTGGTCACATGTTTTTAGTTGATTTTATTACCAATTCTAGGCTAAGAAAAAGCGAATTTTTCCTAATCTAATGTGGATGGAAAAAAAATCTTGATTCTTAAGTACGGAAGTTTGGTTACATGTGGGAAGGTCTTAGGCACCCCATAACGCCTGTCCAAAGAAAGTCCTTTGTTTTGATAAAACCTTAATTTTTGAAGATTGGCAGTAAAAAAATGATTTTGGCATTGGCTTTCGGGCCTTTGCATGCATGGGGGGCTTTGAGGTTTGCCTTTTGATTGGGTGTGGTCCCAATCTATGCTTTCCTAAGGCATTCGGGCAAAGTACTAGATTTCCATGAAGAAAATCCGATGACATGTCACATTACTTTCACGGCAAAAATTAGGCATCGATTTGCCTTAGGTGACATGGACTGTGACAATCACACCAGAAGGTGCAAGCAGGTATATATATACGTACATCATGCACAATGCAAGCACACAGAGCAGGAAAGTAAATGCCTACATCCCTAGAGCATGGCCCAAAATATAGGTGTAGGAAAGTAAACAGGGGTCGCCATACTCTAGAGATGAGGACAAATGGTACATGGTGTGATATACCTAATACAATCCATCTAAGAGAGAAATGAGGGAGGAAGGAAGGGGCTTTAAAAGAGTACATAACCAAATAGGAGAGGCTAGACTCCTAAATCTACTGAACATAGCCGCTTGGCTTATATCCACATGCTCGCATCCTTACCCTTTTTGCTTGCGCCTGGGAGACCATTTCCTAGTTCCATGCGTCCTCGCTCCATGTGTGTACATGCAAAGGTAGAGACAAGAAACCAGCAGATAAGCAATGGAAGGAAAAGATGCAAAGAGCATATGAAAGAGGCATAAAGCAAATAAGCATGATAGACATGGCAAGCAAAGAAACAAGAAAGCAAGCAAACAAGCGAGAAGGCAAACATGCAAGAAAGCAAGCAAATAAGCGAGAAGGCAAACATGCAAGAAAGCAAACAAAAAGTGGTGTCCGTGAGGGACAAATGTAGGTTTGGATCGAATGTCCATAACTTCATTATGTTAAAGCATGGACAACACACTAGCAAGCAGGACTCATGCATAGACATGTGAGTAAGCATGTAAAGATGCATAGAAAGCCAAAGGGTGGCGTGAACAAACATGGTAAGCATAGCATCGCACGGAGTAAAAAGGGAAGGGTATGTACGAAGCAACCCAACATCCAGAGATGCTTCCCAAATGGTCACATCCAAACAAGGCCTCATGGGCTTCGGATGTTACCAAACAAGATCAAACCCGTGGAAGGCGTCAAGCATGGCAAAGCCTAGAATAAGAGAGGCTAGCATAAACATAAAACATAGAAGCAAGCAAGCATAGACATGCAAATAGGATGATCCAAACCCTTTGATGTGAGCCTTGGTGTATGGATGATGACAAATACCATATGGTCTAGATCGGGTCCTAATCATTAGGCCAAAACACAAGAAAATGCAATAAAAGGAACAAAAGGGTTACAATAGCACATTGCATGACAAACAGGGTCTAGGCCTAAGCACATAAACATGGTTTGAAGCACGCAAGCACATAGATGATGGCATAAATCATGTAGAGAACATCAATCTAAGCATGTAAACACACTGATCTACACATATAAGCATGGAAATGCTCCTATAAGCATGTGGATAAACATCTAAGCATGTAGATATAAGCATAAAGGCAAGGGAGAACGCAAACCCAAGCATACAAGCATGTGAAGGCTTAGATATAGGCATAGGAGCATATAATATGTATACAAACATGTAGATCTAAGCAAGGGATAGTTGGAGACATAATATCAAGTATGTGAACATATAGACCCAAACATCAACACATAGAAAAGAAATTATCTAACATAGAAAACATGGCACAAAGCATAAAACATGTAAGAAAAGGGTAACTAACATGTAAACAAACATGGAAGCACATGGAAATAACCAAGAACAAGCTAGAACAAAGGTAAAGCAAGAAGCATGCTAGATAAAGCAATAAATCATGTTATTAAAGCAAGAGAAAGCGAGATAGATGCTAGGGAAATATTTAGAGAGGTAGGGGTGTGGATAGTAGCTAAAAAGCTACATCCACACCCCTAAAACCCAAATCCAAGATGTAGATCCAAGGAGAAGAAGATTGAGTATAAGAACAATACCTTGCATTTTGGTGAAGAAGGAAGAATCAAGAGGCTTGAGCGTGTTTTTCGTGAGTTTTTATGTGTAAAATGTGTTTAGGGGAGAGGAAAAATGTGCAAAAAAATCTAGGTAGAGAGAAAAACCCAAAAAAGTCCCTTTTTCGGTCTGGAGGTGCTTGGGGCCTAAAGACTCGACACAATTTACAAGGCGGTGGCCCTCGTAGGGCCACCACCTTCAAATGGAGACCCTACAAATGGCTGCCACCTTGACACCCCTAGAAAGATCTTGACTTCCCTAGAAAGATCTTAACTTCCTGTTTCTAAAAAGGTATGGAACTCGAAAATCCAACAGTCGAACCAAAAGTTATGGCTCTAGGAAGTTAGTAGTGCATCGATTAGTGTGTTAACCCAGTTTTCATGATATCTCGACTGTTCTAACGCCGATTTCGACCCATGAACATTTGTGGACTGAGAATTTGATAATCTTCGCAATGGCATTGGTTTCAACCCGTTCTGACAGTCGGATCAAAATTAGGGTTTATGGGGCCCGTTAGGAGTCAACTCTAGGTCAAACTTGGTCAAAGTTGCCAAAAATCTCCAAGAAGCTCAGGTTTGATGTAAAACTATGAAAAGTGAAATTCTAAGGGGACTTTGACTTTGTTTAACTTTCAGTCAACCCATGGTTGACTAGGGGCATTTTGGTCATTTTAGGTTAAAAAGGCACTTTGGGTGCTCTAGTGTCCAAACGGGTTATGCCACTTCATTCTGTATGTTCTCACTGCCACATGGAGAGAAAATAAAATTTTTGGATTTTTCGAGGTCCGGCATGCAAATTTAGGGTGGACAAAATACGATATCAACAATGATTTTGTTTATAAATGGGGAAAACCTTCACAAGGAAAAAATCCCACCAAGTGAATTTCAGGTCAACACTCCCAAGAATCTACTAACCAAGAACAAGCGGTTACAAGAATAAGGAGGCCTATCCTAAAATAGCAACGTATTGTTGAACTTTTTTTCCAATTCCCAATTGGACTTGATTTTGTAGAAGACTTCTTCCTTTGTAGGATCCTAGTATGTGACTAACAATTTGCACGTAGCACAGTATGTGACTTACTCTGGCAACTTGAGAGTTGTTGTTGGCTGCAAAATTCTTCAATCCATTCTTGTAAATTTGAAAGCAACTTTATACAGAACCCTAAGGCGAACAAAAGTTGTAGCAGCTTCACAAGAGCGTGTAACACAATATAAGTCTCTGTGTCTATGTACTCTACTTTATTGTTGATGGCTATAAAATAAGTCGACATATTTTGTACCATATGGGAAAAAAACAATTGATGGATGCATCAAAGGATCAAATTACTTTTCGGTTGGGTATGTTGGGTTAAAATGAATTGACCCCTTGCAATTAATTAATTAATCACCCATGTTAATTAATTAGATCAAATTTCACGCAATAGCGTGGCAGCACAAACAAATCTCCAAATTATCTAAATGCAGCAGAAAATAAATTTGACACAGGTGATTTGTTTACGAATGGGGAAAACCACTGAGGCAAAACCCCACTTGACGATTTTAAGGTCACTACTCCCAAGAATCCACTATTATCAATCACAAGCGGTTACAAGTATAATGAATCCTACCAAACCCTTTGGCCTATCCCGAAATACCAACCTACAGTTGAACCCTTACCCCAATACCCATTGAACTTGTATTGTAGCTGCAATCTTTCCCTTGATGGACAAATCCCAGTACGTAACTAACCAATGTGCACGAATCCCAGTACGTGACTAACTCCAGCAACTTGAAGAGGTTGTTGGCTACAAAGTTCTTCAGTTCATCAACGATGAAGATCAAGAAGCTCCTTGGTCACAAAACCCTTGGCGTAAAGATGCAGTAGCTTCTTCAGAGAGAATGATGAACTATGGCACTTTCTGTATGCACGACGACCTTTTAAAATAAGCATTATATATATCAGGGTTGTGAGGAAAGAAACCTTATACAAATATTTCAGCTTGGGCTAAAAATCAGATTTGGAAGTTCTGATTTCGTAAGTCTCAACAGAAACAGCTTGTGTCGAGCTTCTGTTGAGCTTTGACTATAAACCTTGATAGAAGTCTTTCTGTCGAGATTGCCGTCGAGATTTAATGAACAACTTTTCTTCACTTGTTTCTTGATCAGATCTTTATGGCTTTAACATTTGACTTGAACAACATGTTTCTTGAAGTCCTAAACACATCCTAGATCTACCCAATTACAAGTAAAGTGCATTTTGTCAAAGGATTAGCCAATTATATAAAATATGTCTCTAACAGGGTACGTCCACCGATATTGTATCGCGCCTCCTAGAATTGCTTCTCGAGAAAAATGAACAGCAAGATGGACCATAACATCAAAGAATGCTAGAGGAAAGAACCTCTCAAGCTTGCATAGTATGAGAACTATACGTTCTTCTAGTTTCTCCAATTCACTTCGCTTTAGGGTCCTTGAGCATAAGTTTGGAAGAAGCTATGCAACTCAAACAATACAATACTAATGTCTTTATCAGCAAACCCTCGTAACCCAATTGGAAGAACTCATTGTAATAGCACATGATAATCGTGGCTTTTCAAACCAGAGAATCTACCATTTTTTGCATTCACTGACCTTAATATGTTGGCTGCATAGCCATTCGGATACTTGACTAATTTCAAAAAGTCATAAAAATCATCCATTTCATTGGGTTTTAACGAAAAGAAAGCCTGAGGCTTGTCATATGATCCATCAGGACGTTTCAAATGCAATGTGTGCCTAAAGTTCATATTTTGCAAGTCTATCCATGCCTTGTCAGTGTCCCAACAAAGTACCATAAGTACTCTTACTATTGTTCTTCTCCATATGCATGACATCAATGTTGTGCTTAAGCTTCTTATTTTTCCAGTATGGTAGCTTGTAACCAATTTGGATCCACAATAAGTTGTCTCTTCTTGTTACTTAGATGCTTTCCTAAAATTATATTTGGCATTCTATCTAGTTGCTCTTGTATCTTTCCCACCGGTAACTCTAAAGATCTCTTTTGTTTCTTCAATAAACCATTATGCAACCGACTATGTCGCCAACGATGTTCCATAGGCAAATAAGCTTGATAGTTAATGAATCCAATTTTACTTTCCAAAGCTTCTAAATATGGTTCATCGTTGCAAGTGTAACAAGAATGATAACCCTTTATCCTCCACCAAATCTAGGATAGTCATGTCTTGTCCATAACAAAGTTGCACGCATCTAGAAATGCTCTTTACTATAAGCAATGTAAGTTTTTGCACCTTCTTCCTTCAACTCATCAACCAACGGTTTCAGGTGAATATCAATCTCATTTCCCGGTTAATGGGGACTAGAAATAAGTAAGGACAACATAAAATATAGCTCTTTCATAACCAACCAAGGTGGTAGGTTATAGGGGATAAGTATGACAGGCCACATAATATAGTTGTTGTTCATGTTCCCAAAAGGGTTGTTCCCAAAAGGGTTGAATCCATCTGTAGCCAACCCCAACCTCACATTGCAAGGTTCGAGGGCAAAATCAAGATGTTGCAAATCAAACTCCTTCCACTCCTCACTATCAGCCAGATGCCTCATTATCCTATCGTCCACACGTTTGTCTATATACCATCTCATGTCCTTAGCTCTTTAGTCTGACATGTACAATCTCCTTAGTCTCTTTGTCAATGGGAAGTAATGCAATACCTTATGAGGTATTTTCTTACCTTGGGCACATGTATCCTTGTACCTAAGCGCCTTACACACCGGACATTTATCAAGGTTTTCATTTTCTTTCCAAAATAGTGCACTATCATTTTTGCATGCATCTATATGCTCGTATGACATGCCCAAGTCACGTAATATCTTCTTTGCTTCATAAATTGACCTCGGAACTAAGTTACCTTTTGGTAAAACCTTTATCAACAATTCTAGCATCATATCAAGTCCCTTATTACTCAAGTTGGTCATTACCTTTACATTCAACATCTCAATAAAAAATTTCAAGATAGTATAATCAATGCAACCTAGATACAACTCATGCTTTGCATCTTCCTCAAATTTGTCAAAATTACGCACTTCCTCATCTTGGTTCGCATTTCTTGTTTCCCCACTAATTTGGCCACTCACCAAGGCATCATACCATCCATATGATTACCATCCAACATTTCATTATCATGAATGTTCTCGCTCAATACACAAGGCTCTCCATGATTATACCATTTAGTGTAAGATTGCATAATCCCACGATAAAGCAAATGAATACACACAGTATGAAGAGATTGTCGATAGCAATTCACACAGTGAATACACGGGCATAGAATATTACCACTTAAGTCAACAACTGCCCTTGCAAAATTAATAAATGCATTGACCTCAGTAATATATGGATGACTTAATCTGCCATCAAGTGTCTTACCCACTGTCATCCAACAAAATTCATGTTTGACTACAATTGCAAGGTGAATGTTACTTTAGCAAAATAAGAACAACTCATGCATAACATATTCTAACATCTAAGTCTATAAGTTACTTAGATGAAGTCATATCTCATTCATGAATGCACAAGTCTATATTAATACTTAAACAAATATAGATTACATAATCAAACACTCCCAATATCAATTTGTACAACCTTATAACACCATGCAAGCCATTCCCTTACTCCAACACAACAACCTACCACAATACAAATTCTCAACAGAACAATATATAATATTTACAAGTATTGAAAACAATTACATAATATCCATCACATATAATTCAACAATATCCATTCACAATTCCAAAACATAAGAAACACTCCCAATATGAATTTAAACCACTTTATAAGACCATGCAAGCCACCCGCTTACTCCAACATAACAACCCACCACAATACCAATTCTCAACAAAACAATATATAATGCTTACAAGTATTTGAAACAATTAAATAATATCCATCACACATAATTCAACAATATCCATTCACAATTTCCAAAAAAAATAAGAACACTCCTAATATGAATTTAAACCACCTTATAACACCATGCAAACCACTCACTTGCTTCAACACAACAACCCACCACAATACCAATTCTCAACAAAACAATATATAATGCTTAGAAGTATTGAAAACAATTAAATAATATCCATCACATATAATTCAACAATATCCATTCACAATTCCCAAAAAAATAACACTCCCAATATAAATTTAAATCACCTTATAAGACCATGCAAGCCACCCGCTTGCTCCAACACAACAACCCATCACAATACCAATTCTCAACAAAACAATATATAATGCTTACAAGTATTAAAAACAATTAAATAATATCCATCACATATAAATCAACAATATCCATTCATAATTCCAAAAAAAAAAATAAGAAACACTCCAATATAAATTTAAACCACCTCATAACACCATGCAAGCCTGCTCCAACACAACAGCCCACCACAAAACCAATTATCAACATCCCAAAATATAATGTTTAGAAGAATTTAATAAGAAATTACTTACTATGCTTAAGCCAGCACACACCTCTACCAAAAAAATCCAAAGTGACCACAAACAAATAATGAGTTGCCTGCCAAAAACCCAAAAAAAAAATAAAAAGTTACTATGCTTATAAGTTACTAGTACTAATGACATTTTATTGTGCAAAAAAAGACCCCAAACAAAAATTAATACAGAAAAGTAAAAACAAAAATTCGGAACACACAAAAAGCAGTCAAATGCAAATGAAGGTGGATGCTCTCTGGGTCCCTTTAGCTCGGCACCCAAATGAAACACAAAAAGCAATCAGAATTGCTCTCTTACCACTTGTAAACCCCAAAAACCAAACAACATTTCATTAATTCGTCACAGAACTTAGCTTAAAAGCTTAATTATCAAAACCTCAATCAAAATGCAAACAAAGATTCAAAATAATAATAAAAAATAAAAACTTATTATTACTTCATTTAGCTTCCTATTTCACCCAAACCCAATTCATATTCATATTTTTATGGGGCATAACTAAATAAATTGGCTAAATTACCAATCCTTTTAGGTGTACAAAATTAAAGAAAGAAGTTAGGTTTATATAGATACCTGATCACATTCATAAACAAGTGCAAGATTAGTCAAAATTTCACAAGTTGGAATACTAACAATTTCCCACAGATAATTAAAGAGAGTTCCTTAGAAAAATTCGAAGTAAAACCAAGCCCTGATTATGGTAAATACACTACTAAAATTTATCAAAATAAATCATTAAACGGCAAAATATAAGTCGCTTAACGGTCAGTGGGAAATAAATTAAAAGGATATAATTAAGAAAAAATCAATATATATTTTTTCAAATATTTAAGATCTGATATACAAGTGTTGAGAACTATTTTTCGGCCGACTACACTATATACATCAAACCTTGAGACCCAAGTCAACAAATAAGCAAAACTAGACCAGCATATCTTCTTTTCACTTTATGGAGAAAAGGTCTCTCATCTGACACGTTCTATATCAGTCCTTTAGCTTCCTATTTCACCCAAACCTCAATAATATATAAATAATTTTTTTTTATATGGACTACGAACTATATATTTAAAAACTTAGATATTAATAATATCTTTTTTTTAAACCATGTACTAGAAACCACATATCAAAGACTCCAAATTCTATTTTCACATAGCTGATTGGCAAGGAGTTTGTCAAATTGGTATACGTCAACCATAATTACTAAACACCTAGAAGAATATTTGAAGGAATAATACCAAAGAAAGGGGCTACTGCCCTTTGTCTCTTGTCGCAAGACTATTAACAGACTCATCACCATACTTGGCACTTGGATTAGATATTTGAAGAGGAAAAACAAAACAAAAGCACACACACCCAAAAGCACTTGGATTAGTATTTCTTGTGGGCCGCATGTGTATTTCCTATGTTTTTCTCATGAACCAAACATAAGCTAAAATAGAATAAAATTAACAAAAATGAATAATGAAATGAAGCAATTTAAGAAAAAAAAAAAAGAAAAAAGAGAGACCTGAATGCTATTCTTCAATTGAAGACAAAGCCCTATTTTGGCGGGGGTAGCGTGGTCCTCTTTTGGCAGTGGCGGTGTGCTTTGATTCAGAGAGAAAAAGGAAGAGAGATGGACAGCGCAGAGAACGACGAGCTTGATGGAGGCAGCAAATGGAGCTTAAAGGCAGCGGCGAAAGGAGCTTGATAGCGGCAGTGAATGGCGAAGAGAGAGAGAATGTGAGAGTGAACGACGATGAGAAAAAAATGTTAAGGTTTCAAAACTGAACCAGGTATATTAATACTAACAACTTTAGCGACGAATTCCAGTTCCATCGCAATGGGTGCCAAATTTTTGTAACGCTTTTAGTGATGGATTATATTTTCGTCACTATAACATACTTTTAGCGACGAATTCTAATTTCGTTGCTAAAGAAGCCAGATTTTGTTACGATATTTAGTGACGACTTTCAGATTTTGCCTCTATAGCACACTTTTAGAGAGGATTTTTTATTTTGTAGCCAAAACTGTGAAATGAAAAACCCTAATTATTTTTAGCGACAATTGTTTTTTGTCTCTAATTCTTCCTTTTAGCGGCGAAATAATTTTCGTCGCTAATACTATTCACAGCAACACCTACAACAACGAAATGTTTCGTCACTTAAAATTTCAACTTTAGTGACGAAATATTTCGTCGCTATAGATTAATTAAGTTCGTGCCAAGTTTTTCCCGCTAGCGCCCATATTTCAGATCAACAATAGCGACAAAAATTACTTTTCGTCGCTAAATGTTATAATTTTTTTTCATTGTTAGTGACGAAATTCATATTTCATCGCTAAATCTATATTTTTAGGGACAACAAATATTTCCTCACTAATTTTCATCGCTAAAAATTCATTTTGTTGTAGTCTTTTATATCTCTAGAAACCTTAGGCAAGAAACCCTAGAAGGCTTTGGTCATCATGGGCTGAAAACATATCTAAAAGTTGAAATTTGCATTTCTCGATAAATCGAGAGGTATTGAGGTAGGTATCGTGATTCATTAAATCTCGATAGATCGAGAGATGTTGAGTTAGGTATCGAGATCTTCTGTCTTTCCTTTTCTGCATTATAGATTGAGTAATCTTCATGTCTTCAAAATACCTCTTAATAGTTTAGC
The DNA here is from genome assembly GCA_023736055.1 of Quercus glauca. Lineage (NCBI taxonomy): Eukaryota > Viridiplantae > Streptophyta > Magnoliopsida > Fagales > Fagaceae > Quercus > Quercus glauca. Next base: position 41,016,536 of record CM043325.1, read on the forward strand.
TTTGAAATCACTTAGATACTACCTAATTATGTTGAATAACCTTTAAACTCACACTGACATACATAATCGATAAAATTAGGAGAAAATAAAATAAATGTAATGTTTTCTAACTTTTTACTCATAAAACTAATATAATTTCAAGAAACTAAGGCAACAAATTGTATATCTTAAAAAATTACCAAAAATCACATAAAGATTGAAATTCAATCCTACTTCTGTAACTTTTACAGTCTGGTGAAAGTATATACTTTCACCATACTGTTAAAATCGAAGAGAACTCAAACCAAGTCCTTTAAGGATTCATCGAAAACGAATGTAAAATACTACACTTAAGTTTTTCTTCGTGATTTGGCAAAGAAGAAAAAGTGAATGTGAAATCGAATTCGAATGCGACAGAGATGAATTATGAGAGTTAAAGATTAGGATTTGGAGTTGTACCATCTTTGACGAGGAGTCCTTAAATATTTGATTTATGAGCTCTAGAGTTTGGTACTGATAGCCCAAGAATGTATTGACCCATCGTGATAAATTAACCAATTGATTTAGTCAAGTTAATTAATTAATTCAATTAACATGCAAAATGCATGATAGCACAAACAAATCACCAATTAACTAAAGTGTAGCGGAAATTAAATTAACATGGTGATTTTTTTACGAATGGTGAAAACCTACACAGCAAAAACCCCACCGAGTGATTTTAAGGTTACCACTCCCGAGAATCCATTATTATTAAAACAAGCGGTTATAAGTAAAGGAATCTCAGTACTTTATACCAACTTACAGTTGAAGCCTTACCCCAATACCCAATTGGACTTGTTCTGTAGTGACAATCTCTCCTTTTCAATGCACAACTCCCAGTACGTGACTAACCAATATATGCACAGATCCCAATTCGCAACTTAATCACCAACTTGAGAAAGATGTTGGCTGCAAAGTTCTTCACTTTATCATAAGATGAAGATCACAAAGCTCCTTGATCACAAAACCCTAAGGTGTACAAACATAGCAACTTCTTCAAGAGAAAGATGAACTAGGGCAAATTCTGTCTCCGGTCACAATTTGCATGAACACAACTTTGCTTCATACTTGCGCAACCTTTTACGGCCCTTAAAATAATCATTATATATGTTTAGGGTTGTGAGAAAAGAAAGCTCAAACATATACACACGGATTGGATGCAAAACAGAATTAAAAATCTGTTTTTCATAAACCTCAACAGATCGGGTATCTATCGAGCTAGCTGTCAAGCTTCGAGTTTCAACAGCTATTCAAACCTCGATAGATGCTAACTGTCGAGCTTTAAAATCCAGCACTTCTTCACTTGTTTCTTAGACAGACTTGCATGGGTTTAACACTTGTTTCTACCCAATTACAAGTAAAATGCATTTTATCAAAGGATTAGCCAATTCTAAATTGACATATGTTCCTAACATCAAATCACATATGTGAAACATGAAGGGTATATTCTTATTATTAGAATTATATATATATATATATATATATAGTTGAGTTCAAGTTATACTAGACTTTAACACCACTTAATATTTTTCAATTAGATGTAAATTTTGATAAATCCACCACAAGATTACATTATCTTCGTATATTCTTCATGCTTGCAAAATTTAAAGATGATCAAAGATCAATAGTCATGTCATCAATCAATTGTTTAAATTCAAATTTTTATAGTTTAAAATAATGCATAAAATATAAGTTTATAGATCAAATAATAAATAACATCCAATTGGCATAAAAATTGGTATGCATGTTAAGAACATATAGAACATATAATTCGATGGTCGGATTTTCAAAATATGAATTCAATAACAAGTTATTGAATGATGTAACATTACTTAGAGTTACACCAGATATAACTTAAACTCAACCCATATATATATATATATATATAAAAGAAAAAAAATTAGAAGAATATTTTTATTATTAGAAAATAATACGTTGACATTACACCAGTACCAAACTTGAGTTGTACAATTTACATATGTCTTGAATTTCGGTCGGATGTGTCAGCAATGATATTTTCATCATTATGCACCAAGGTTCAAATTCCGCACTGTAATAATCACAATAAATCATGTTAGTAGTTAAAAGAAAATTTGAAAAATGTTATACCTATCCTTTTTTTAATAAAGGTCACAAAAACTTGTAACTTATTATACATTCGCCGCCGGGGGGGGGATTGTTTGATTGTCTACCAAATAATTGCATTTTTGGCCAAGAACTTTATAATTCAGTTCATCTATGGTTTAAATCCACTCTTTCCATTATAACTATTAAATTATAAATAAAAAATTGCTCTATTTTTGAAATGTATTATTTCCCCATTGGAGCATGATTCTATCATCTAGTCACTAGTGCATGGATCTATCAAAAACAATATACATACGGGGCTTGGGAAAAAAACAAAGGATGAAAAACCGAAAAAGACCTCACACTTTAAAATTACTTACTTCGAACGAGTCCATGCTTTGATTTGACGTGAAAGTTTTTGATTGAAATGGAGAAAAGAATAAAACATAAACCTGAGTACATAAAAGCCCGTAACATGATTCTCTAAAAAATAAAAATAAATAAATAATAAATAAATAAAAAAACAGTTAGCCGGTAAGAGCATTACTATCGGGGATGCACACACAAAATATATATATATATATATATATATATATATTTATTGTATCTTCAAACACTACTTTATATATTTTACCAATTTATTTTACAACTCACCTTACATCCTAGTTTTATTTCTACATACAACCCAATAAAATTAATAATATAAATTACTTAATAAAATAATAAAAAATATTATTCTCCCTTTTCCCTCACTCACTTTTTCTCTTTACACAGACTGGTTGCATGTTAAAATAATATATATTTTTTTACAACCTCTGAACAGTAGGGTTGCATATATGCAAAACCTTACTATTCATAAGTTGCAAATTTTTTTAAGTTTGCAAACCCGAATGGAGTAGGTTTTGGATGGCTTAGGTTGTAAAATAGTAACTGGAGGGTGTTTACACCCCCAAATGCTAGTGCTCTAACATAGCCGAAAAGTTTAGGATTATTCCCTTTTATGCCACAATTTTGATATGATAAATTATAAGTGGTGGACAAAAAAGTGGTAAATTTATGCAAAAATGATAAACAATCATTTATAATCTATCACATTAAAAAATTGTAGAAAAAGTGCAGTCTTAGAATTACTCTTTAATAAGTTCTTTCTCAAATAAATTAAAAAACACACATTGAGTTACATAACAAAGAAATTTCTACCTTCTCAAAAAAAAAAAAAAAAAAAAAACAAAGAAATTTCTACCACTACTTAATAATAGAAAATTTCCTTGTAAGGTTCAAGTCAACAACGAATACGTAATAGGAACAAAACCTTAAAAAAAAAATTACGTTGTCCCCTTTAATCTTTTAATTTTATATATAGAGTTTGTCCACTTGGGCTTCGTAAAGTCTCTATTCCATGTATTAATTAATTATGACAACTTCAAGCGGAATACTTTCTAGCTTCCAAATGCAAAAATGGCCTCCTTTCAAATCCTCTTCGTCTCCACTTTCTTCTTCTTCCTCCTCCTTTTCACAGCATCAAGTGCTAAAAAATGCAAAACAACATATTGCGATGATTTTATCAGATCACCGTTGGTTGAATTCCCTTTTCAACTCAATACAACCTCTAGACAAGCCAAACGCTGTGGCTATCCTGGATTCAATCTCTCATGCAACACTCTCCCTTATTCCGGGGACTTCGTTGTGTATTACATTGATTACTTCTTGCAATCACTCCTTATTGAAGACCCAGATGGCTGCCTTCCCAGACGGTTCCTGAACCAAAGCTTCACTCTTTCTGGCTCTCCTTACCACTTTGAGTTTTATAACAATAATTACACCTTCTACAACTGCTCCAAGGAGACGATCTATAAGCGTGCAAGACGGGTTTCTTGCCTTAGCGGCGACAACTTCCCCTTTTACGGAGCTACAGCAGCAGTGTCGGATAATATTGAATGCACCAATTGAGGTCCAATTGACTTGGTTCGAGCCCAATTGTGTATACTGTGTACATGGTGTTGAAGAATGTGCGTTCAAGAGTGATACTGGTCTGGAAGTTGGATGCTTTAATGTTGCGAGTACTGCTCCTACTCCTCCAAGCACCGGTATGTTTACTTGCTTCATCAAAATTGCTTTTCCTTGTTTTTTTCTTTTCGTCTTCTCTTAAAGGTTGATTCATTCAAAAAGAAATATATTCACTGAACAATAGGGCTTTCTCTTAGCTAGCGTAGCTGAGGATCTAGTGGCCTTTGCTGCAAGAGCAGGGACTTCAGGTAATATATACTTCTATGAACACAATGGAAATAGACTTGAAGTCCTGCATCCTTTAGCTTCCAAATTTTGTTAATTAATTCTAAAATCATTACTACACAAAATCATAAATCTCGATATGAACATGATGCTTACCTCTTTGAACAACCCAAGTATGTGTTGTCTTAAGGCTTTTGCAGACAGCTGCAATATCATAAAATAGTTTTGATTGCCAACTAGGTTGTGATATGTCTTATTTAGTTTACACTAAGTGGAGGACAATGAAACGGTTGACTCACACAAACGTTAGTTTACTCCAAGGGAAGACTAATCCTCCAATAGCAATTCTTGCTTAGTTTGGGAAAAAATTAATTGATTTGCTTTATTAACTTCATCAACAGTCATACACATGAACTAATAGTTTCGATTACCGACAAGAATGTGTTGGATTTGTGCAAGAGAATTAAAGTTCTTGCTTGGAAAGTGAGACCACTTGTAGAGGATATTTGGCACTGATGAGAGAGAGTGAGAAGACTATTCCATTGTGTGCATAAGGAAGCCTCAAACCTCAAAATGGAAGCTTATGTGAACATTTCCTGGTCTTGTACAACGTTAACTCTTTTATTATTATTATTATTATTTTTCATTTTTCAAAAATAATATGTTCTAAAGTTTTATCATGCTTAGGTGATATGAAAACTTAAAATGAAACATTTCTATTGTCTTTAATCCATTTGCATTTCACTGTTTTACATAGGCAATATGACAGTTAAACACACCTATATGTGATTATGCATTTGTATTATATCAAATTCAGGACTTACTTTGTTTCCTTACAATAATTGGGATAAGGGAATTCAAATCCAAGAACTTTCCCTGGGTGGGATTGAACAATATTATTAAACCACAAGACTCTTGGCTAAATTACTATTAATGATATTTTTGTCAATGACTAAATTATTGTCATTTCACTTTTAGGTCTTTCAATGAGTGCCAAGTACGGCATAGCCATAGGCGTGGGAATACCTGGACTGTTGTGCTTAATTTGGCTCACTTGTTACCAATGTAAGCGAGTTACGATCAACAGCCAGAGACCCCAACCTAACACACAACTCTCTACCTCAGTTGTTCCACAACAAATTGCCTTTGTAATGGGCCTTGATGGGCCTACAATAGAATCATACCCAAAGACGTTGCATGGTGAGAGTCGAGAATTACCCAATCCCAATGACAACATTTGTCCCATATGTTTGTCCGAGTACAAACCTAAGGAGACACTCAGGACTATACCAGAGTGTAATCACTATTTTCATGTTAATTGCGTAGATGAGTGGCTAAAAATTAATGCAACATGCCCTATTTGCCGGAATTCACCTGATTAGTATCCTCTAGCTACGTTTTCATCATTGTTATCGTTGTCATCATCATCATTTTTATTATTATCATATACACTATTTTGTTCTCCATTTTATATATAATATGTTTTATTTGGATTGATGGATTGATTGTGATTTTTCTATGTTATAAATGTGTAAATTATTTTTCTGAAGGAATAAATACATAAATATATATATAAATAAATAAATAAATATATATATATATATATATAATTTTTTTTTTTAATGATATTGCTAAAAACTTGAATTTGAGCATCAGTAAAAGAGATAGAATCAAGTTGAGTATATTTTGTGTAATGTTATTTTGGACCGAATTGACCAAAATGGACTGAATGCATCAAAGTGGGTTGAGCGAACCGAAGTGGACCAAATTGACCGAAATGGACCGAGGTGGACTAGATGGACCAAAGTAAACCAAATGTATGGAAATACTACGCCAACGTGGCTCAACAAGAGTGTAGCAATAAGAAATGTTACACTTAAGCTTTTAGATATTATGTAAATGAGCAGTATGACCCGGGACACATGCAAATGTTTATTCGTAATCAAGGTGTATCTAAAAAATGAAGATAGTGCATCGATATGAATGAAGATGAAGTAGAGTATGAAGCCCTCATCCATTTCTCTAGCAAGGACTAAGGAGTTGGAAATCAATTATTGGTTGTGCATGGTTAACACTCCTCATTGACCCTAGTTCCACTCAAAATTTCGTGAGTAAAAACTGGCGCAAAGGGTTGGATAGTAACGGAACAAGGGGCATCCAACAGTTATGATAGCCTCGATATCCCCATCAGCAAAACTAATAAATTTCCTGGTATGGGATGACACTCCCAACCATTCTATTTGGTAAAAAAGACAATCTCCATTCTCACGATGAAGAGTAGCGTATAGCTCAAGATGACGCCTCAAACTATCACAAGGCATGCATGGCAGCTATAGTTGGAAGGAATTGGATAAAATTCTCTCAACATTTGGAGTTTTGTACAAATACCCCACTTTGCTTCTTTCCCACGAAAACATGATCACCACATTCCACTAATGGCAGACACCGATCCAGTTTGTGTGAAAAAAAAAACCCTATCGATATCCCTATCACCGAAAAGCATAGATTGAAAGTCAAGTGAGTAGTGTTTTATAGGCATGTTAAAGGACAATCAACTCCCTATCTCTCCAGTAATTTTAGTAAAAAAAAATTTAATACCAGAAATGCTTTAGTTCTTAAAAATAAATTGCCCCACTAACATCAACAATACTGCTTTTACATAACCCAAAAAACAGAAGTTCGCTATATAAATTACAGGATTCCTTTTGAAATCGTTTACAACCATTACAAACATGTGAACAGACATGGTTGCCGATCAATTTAAGTTATAAGTGGGCTCTTATCTATTGCTTCAACCATGATTACCATGGACCTCGAATTTGAATCCCTGGAAAACCACCTAAACAGTTTGGCTTGTATGATGCCTGGGGCAACCACCAGGAGTTGTGCTAGGAGCCCAGAAGTATGGTCTGTAACTTCGGATGAGTAAACAGGTTTGCATTATTGAGTCAATCTGCTAGGACTTGTGGTCGCTTTCTCTAGGCTTGCCATGTATGTCATATAAACCGTCCACAGATATGAAAATGAATTGCTCACCAATGGCTGTCAAAATTAGAACAACAACACCATATTTACAAGTTAATAACCATTTTTTTTCGTATGTGATGTGGTTTGACATGTGCAGTGATCAGATTAGAGGTAACCAATTCTTCTCAGGACCTCACTCCTAATCACCTATATTGAATTACCTAGGTGACTCCTTCAGTAGTGTGAAATATTCAACACTGCCAACTGAAATATCAAATCCCCAACCCAACAGTCCCCAACGAAGAAAATAAAAAAGGGCAAAAAATTCCCACCCCATTTTCTCTAGAAAAACAAGCAAGGAAAAAGGTAGATGAAAATGCAGAGTACATACTTGTAATTGGACAGGGATGAATCGGAATGTTATGAAATCACAGATGGGCCAATACATTACACCATTGATCATAGTAGGGAGTAAGTCTCTCTTTAATCGAGCAACAATCTCAGTAATGTTTTCACCTGCATTTGGCATTATGGGCCAATACTTAAAAAATTTTGCTATTGAATTGAAACAGGCAAACAGTATACAACACATGATTTGGCAGACACAATATCATCTATTAGTCCAAAAGGAGTTTGATGTTTATCTTGATCATTAGTGAAGACTTTCCTCAATAACACAAATTACAGACAACAATCTTGTTGCAAGCAGGAGAAGTTTTGCAGGGAGCTTAACCCAAAATCAAACTCAGCGTGACTAAACTTAACTTTTTTTTCTACCATCAACTTCCTATAATCAAGTCTAATAATCAGGTTAACCATTTACATTCACAATAGATTAGTAAACTATAACAACCTCCAAGCCTGGGGAATGCTATGGATTCTCAACAAATTAATTAGTGACAATCACATATTCTTTTCCACCATTCTGTTCTATTCAAATTCCAACTCTCCGTTAAAACTAGAATAACTTAAATCGTCAGATTCACTTAAAATGATGTTACTAATCGATATGTATATTTGATAAAATTTATACTTAAAGAAACCAATGGATCATGATCAAATTTGGCATGACCATTTTCTTTTGCAAGTAAATAGCATGCACAATCATCATTGAAAGAAAATTCTCTATCATCAATTTATTGGCTAGTTAATTCTGGTCGCCAGCTCCAATCTTATGGCTTCAGAATGTGCATCATAAGTTGAACAATGCGTTTATTAAACTATAATTTCATCATCTAACATTTTTACACTTTGGACAAAATACTGACTCCCTTAACCCCATTTTCAAAAGAAATCTCCACATCCTATACAGAGAAAGTCTTGAGTTCAACCCATTATTTGTTCTTTGCTAATTAGATAGTTTATATAAAAAATTGGAACATAAAGCCATATATAACTGGAGGTAAATGCCAAAGAAATCACAAAAAATAGTGCACATAGTCACATAAAAATATGAAATGCAATATTCATCATAAAACATTGTTTAGATAAAGAATCGTGTGTACCTTGTAAAAATGCATTCACAGAGAAGAAAACAACAGTCATTGCAGGTCCATATAGTGCCTGCCCCATGACCATTTTCTTCAATGTAGAGAATAGATCTCGCTTTGGAAAGAGCTTTGACATGAAGTTGAACCAAAAATGTAGAGTAGGTCCTAAAATTACCATACCATATCCAGCCATGCGTAGTGTCCTCAAAAAATCATAACATCCAGAACAAGGCAGCACAATTGTCTACAAAAACGTTGATAGAAGAACCCTATATAAGGATATGCTAGAAGTAAAATAACTCCTTGAAGCATTTAACTCAACAAAATACACAAACACAGACACACACACAGATAATAGGCCTGCTACAAATAAATATGAGTACTCCTGAATTGGATTAAAAGCAAATGATACTTTATTATCTGAAGAATTGATTGACTTAAACGTGCAACAATAAATAAATAATATTCACCCAAAAAATATGTAAACAAAAATAATGTAATAGAAATAGAAGCAGCATGAAACAGTCAAGAGAGCATATCTTATGTTTTCAACCTGCAGTATCCAACAGCTATGGGGTCTATGGCGTATGTTAATTGAAACAATGCAGTTAAGTGGACCAGAATTAAGTGCTCCAAGGAAATTCAAACTACAAAGGGATCATATGGTATACATTAGGTTGACCAAATTGGAAGATAATATCAAATCAAAAAATTCATACATCTAACTGAAGAAAAAACATAAACAAGGAAATTTTAATTATCATAAGGCCTGCATAAAAGAGGAGTTTCTTTTTGGATAAGTTAAAAGAGGAGCTTGATGCTGCCAATAAGTCTCTTAAGACAACACTTTGCCAAGGTTGAGCCTTAAGAGAGAGAGCAAAACCTAATAACCCAACTTTGCTTATATGCATGCAAGTTGTGCATACCACTTAACATTCACAAGACACAGGTACTTAGAAGCAAAGCAAGCTGGAGGAGGTCTACATGGACAAATCATGTATGCAGCAAGGTGTATATGTATATATAAGACAGTCATCACTCATCAGTCAGTTTATATCATGTAGCTACATATATATATTAGTATGTATGCATACATAAAATACTAAAAAGGTCAGAGCACCCTCTATGACAGAGAATTTGCCTCCAAGTTTGCTAAAGGAGACCCTTAGAAAATTTCTAGGATAAGTTTTCCATGAAAGAATCTAGAGGATGCTTGGAAATTTTCATGCAAAGATGCTTCAGTAAGGCTATTTCATGTCTCAAAAGGGTCTGCCTTATTTCTACAGACATACAATTTGAGAAGCGAAGAGAAGCTCGATGTTAGGAACCCATGGGCAGAACTCACCCTTGAAAACTAGCTTGCAAGGGGAGGGTGCCCAAGAGCTTATAAATACATGGTTAAGCTTGCACTTAATCCATGTGGAACATTCGAATCATAACATTTGACAGCTTTTAAACCGGTCAGGTGGCATGGAGCTCCAACTTTTTGGGATTTCCAAAATTGACTCAACACCCAAAGAAAGAAGCTCTTTCAGTAAAGAGAACCCTTGTAATGTCAAACGGGCGAGTGATAATAAAATTTGCATTGCTACGTGCTCACACCTTCAATTAACGTAATAGCTAACTTTTACGAAGGACTGAGGGGATCTCAGTAACAATTTAACAAAAGCAAGTATTTCAGGATGCAGGTAGGATCTCCACTCCGTAATAGTGTTAAACAAATTCAATCACTCTGTAATAGTGTTAAGCGAATTCAATCACTTCTAATCATATTACCCCAAACAGCCCAAGTAATGGATACTATACAATAAGATAGTATCAGGCACAGATTATTCAATTAAGAAACATAACCCCCATTCCTATCAATTATGAAGCCTTCAACAATGGTTGAATTTTTTTTTTTTTTTTTTACTTAGAGAACTAATTAGCTAAAAAATTGACAAAAAAGCATAAAACCAAACACACATTGCTTCTAAGTTCTAACTAAGGCTGTAAACGTGTACCATGCTACTGGCTCATGAGATGCTTGTTTGAAAAAATTATTAAACTACTACGAAAAGTAAAAACAGTGAAATTTATGCAATATAGTTACCTAACTTATCAGACCACGAACAACCTCGTAAAATTAACAACTATAACGTTAATTAAACACTCCAAAATCCCACATTTTCTTCAACACTCAACCGACAAATTAACAGAAACGACTTTTCTTTCTTTCTTTCTATTTTTCTCGAGAACCAAACAGAGACTAGCACACGAAAACTAAAAGGAAAGGGGTTTTAGGTTTGAATTCATCACCTGAGAGGAAAAGTCAGCGGCTATGTAAATAAGCGAGGAAGTGATACTTTTCGTTAAGACTGGCCTAGACTTGATCAAACCCAAGTACCAACCCACCAACCCGATTTTCGAAGAAGAAGAAGAAGAAGAAGAGAAGCGCGAGGAGAACAGAGACGAAGAAGAGTGCTCGTACTCTCGGGTTGATCTCCTGACGAAATCGGGTACCCGGAAATACGCTTTGGAGTGCTGCGTTTGGGTGCGCAGAATAATCGGAGCTCGGGTCGGATTGGTGATCGGGTGGTGGTGGCTCTGTAGCAGGCGGGTTATGGTAGCATTTCTCCTGAAAGCGGCGCTCATTTTTGGGTGGCGAATGCAGATGACTATTTACTATTTACTTGCGTTGGCGTTGTAGTTGTAGTTGTGTTTTGGGGTTTTTGGTGTTCGGAATCGGAGGGGTTTACGTTTTTAAAAGGAAAGTCCAAAATATAATATATAGGGGAAAAAGCGAACTCTGAGCTGGATTTTAACTAAAACCTCTGAGAGTATCAAATCAACCTTCTACTCGCTTCCTTGTACTCTAAAAGTATTATAATAAAATAATACATAAATAAATAAAGGCTAAAATGCAAAATTGACCCTCTAAGTTTTACCGTTTGTCATTTCAGTCCTCTAAGTTTTAGTTTTGTCATTTTAGTACTCTAAGAGTCCGTTTGTTTTGGCTTCAAATGGTTTCAGGAAATCATTTTTCGTAAAATAGGCTGTTTGGTTGGCTTTGAAAATAGAAATTTCCGGAAATTATTTTCATTTGACCAGGTAAAACGAGCCTTTGACCCGGAAATGGTTTTACATTTTTATTTTTACTTCAAACCATTTACGGGACAGACGCGCAAAAGAGAGGGAGAGCGAGAGAAAGAAGAGAGAACAGCTTACTCCACTACACGTACACCGATCTAGACACGGTAGTTCGATCATCTCCCTAATCCACACACGCCGAGCTCAGCCACTCGATCCTCTCCCTCACGGTAGTCCGATCACCGAGCTCCACCCACTCTTCATTCAGCACCAAACGCAGACCCACAGTGAGTTTTCCTTCTCCGGTTGATTATGGCTCAGTCTAACGGCGTTTGTTTATGGGTTTGACCATTTTACACCTCACCTCTAATCCACACACCTCCGACCTCACCTAACCTCCGATCTACACACCGCCAACCTCACCTCACCTTCGATCCACACACCTCCGATCCACACAAGTCAGATCCACATCCCCTCAAACTCAGATATGCCAAAATCCACACACCGTCGCATAAACAACCCATCCTCCGACCCACCTCTCGGATCTGATCTATAAATATATATATATATATATATATTTATTTATTTATATAAATATTTATATAATTATTTACTTTATTCATTTAATTTTTTTAATTATCCATTTTTTATTTTAAACTGTGTATTATTCATGGATGGATAGATTCTGTATTGTGCAAATTAGGTCTTGCCAATTGTTATTTGTGTATTATTTAAACTGTGTAATATTTATTTATATTATAGTTTATTTGGTTTTGGGTTATGCTAATTAATATTAGGTTGACATATTTTAAACCGCTTATTTGGTTTGGATGTTTTCTGTTCGTGGCTGTGTTTATTTACTGTGTTGATGGTACAATTATACAAAAATAGAATGCAATGTGATTTGTTGGTGTAAATATTGATTGTGATGGTATTATGTGCAGTTATCAATGTGGTTTATGTTGGTCCTGTGATGGTGTAAATATTGATTGTAAATAGAATGCAATGTGATGGTATCAATGTGCAGTTATCAATGTGTTGGTACTGTTATGGTGTAAATATTGATTGTAAATAGAATGCAATGTGATTTGGTACTCGTTATCAATGTGGTTTGGATGTTTTCTGTTTGTAGCTATTTTTATTTATTGTGTAATCAATAGCATGCTTGTTTACATACCTCTTAGACCATAGTGTTTGTGATTTTGTTAGACGAAGAAAAAAACCAAAGCCACAATTCTTGCCTCAGTTGCATCTGTCCTCCTTGTGGGGGTTGCATTGTTAAGGAAATTACGGTGTAGACGTAGACGACTACCTAGGGCGCCTTATGTTAATTATGCAGTTGAGAGAGAGGAATACATAAATAGTATTCTGCATGGAAGTGAGAGTAATTGTGTGAATCAAATTAGGATGACGCCTATAGCTTTCCACCACTTATGTCACATCCTCACTGAGGGAGAGCACGTACACTCGACTATTCACATGTCTGTTACAGAGCAAGTGCTCATTTTCTTACACATTATTGATCATAATGTGAGGTTCCGTGTAATGGGTGACCGGATCTATAGATTAACTGAGACTGTTTATAGATACTTTAAGGTCGTCCTTAGGGGGGTCTTGAAATTATATAGAGCTCTAATAAGATTGCGTAGCTCCGATACACCCCCAGAGATAATGAATAGCAGAAGGTTCTATAGCTTTCCACCACTTATGTCACATCCTCACTGAGGGGGAGCACGTACGCCCGACTATTCACATTTCTGTTACGGAGCAAGTGCTCATTTTCTTACACATTATTGGTCATAATGTGAGGTTCCGTGTAATGGGTGGTCGGATCTATAGATCAACTGAGACTGTTTATAGATACTTCAAGGTCGTCCTTAGGTCCTGAAATTAAATAGAGCTCTAATAAGATTGCGTAGCTCCGATACACCCCGAGAGATAATGACTAGCAGAAGGTTCTACCCATATTTTAAGGTAAATATTGCGACTTGTGTATTTTTGTAAATTGTGAAGATTTGTGTAATTAGAATAAACCATTTTTTTTTTCCGAAATTAAGATTGTGTTGGAGCAATAGATGGTACACATGTTGTGCATCTGTGCCACTTGAAATACAAGGAAGATTTTGTGGTCGCAAAGATGGAACCATGCAAAATGTGTTAGCTGTTATTAGTTTTGACTTAAAGTTCACTTATGTATTGGCTGGATGGGAAGGCAGTGCACATGATTCACGTGTGTTAAATGATGCATTTGTTAGGCCAGGGGGTTTTTCAATTCCCGAAGGTATTATACAATTACTTCACCTTTTAGGTTTATAGTTTAATAAATATTGTGCGTTTTCCTAAGCATAGTAGTGATTTGGTTTTATTTTTGAATATATGTAGGTAAATATTATCTTGGTGATGCTAGGTATGGTAATAAAAATGGAATATTGTCACCTTATCGGAGTGTGCAATATCACTTGAAAGAGTTTAGTGATCATCCTCCTGAGAATGCGCAAGAATTGTTCAACCTCCGGCACTCTTCATTGAGAACTACCATTGAGCGAGGGTTTGGAGTGTTGAAGAAACGTTTTCGAGTGTTGGATGCAAAACCATTTTGGTCTTTTGAAACCCAAGTGAAAGTAGTGTTAGCATGTTGTGTGATTCATAATCACATTATGGAGGTTGAACCAAATGACCATATTATGGAAGATGCAATGTACCAAGTAGAGTCTAGTGACCCCCAACAAGAAATACAATCACGTCGGGAGTCTGTTGAAGACAGTAGATCGTGGAATGCTAAGAGAGATGAGATATGCCAAGCTATGCGGTCTGATCATACCAAGAGTAGAGAGTAGTACTTTATTTAGATTTCTATGATTGTAATATGTGTTTTTTTTTTTTTTTTTTTGTAAAGACAATGTATTTACTATAGACTTCTGGTGGTGTAATGAAAAAGTATTTTCAGCATTACATTGTTATTTGATGGTATTACATTGTTATTTCCAGTGTTAACATGTTTCATTCTATTGTGCACATCTATAAGCGTGCTTGTATGTGTGTTTGATTTGTTGTTCCTATTTCGAGCATAATTACTAAATGCTATTCTCATTTTTAAATGCTATTCTCACTATACAATTTTAATATGTAGTAATGTCAAAGGACAAAGAGAAAGTGAGTAGCAGCAAGCAATTCAGGTGGCTGCCGCCTATGCATGAAACGATACTTAGAATACTTGCGCAGGAGGCGGTAAAGGGAAACAAGCCGTCTAGCACTTTCAAGGCAGTCTCCTTTGGTCTTGTAGTGAAGGAGATAACTGCCCAATTTGGGGTTGAGTGCCACCCCTCCTATGTTGACAATCGGATGTAAACTCTAAGGACCATGTGATCCACTATTCAGACGATTAGAAAGAAGAGTGGCTTTGGCTGGGACGATAACCTAAAAATGATAACATGCGACGCGAAGACATAACAAGAAGAAGTCATAGTGTGGCTTCCAACTATATTTTCTTAGTATAAATGATAATATATGTTTTTGCCTTTTATATGAAATTTATAGTGTCATTCTTTTTAGGATTTCATTGCTTTTATAAGGTTTTTCAAATATAACTTTCATGTGCGGATCTATTGTAAAATCTGGTCTTAGCATTTGTACATTGTATTTTCTGTTATACTTATCTTCAAAATTATGAGTTATGTCTCCTGTACCCCAATAGATTTTTTTGTTTATCATTGACCTAAATCTTTTAATGGCATCTATATTGAATTGAATATTAAATTTATGAGTGAAGTGATTATTGCATTGTTATTATACATTCCTTTCTCCCTTACAGACGCATCAAAAGCATGCAGAGTATCTAAACAAAAAAATTGAGATGTATGATGAATTAGCTATTGTTGTCCACGGGTGGCTTTTCTAAGTCCTATGTGGATATTGAGAATGAACCAAACAATGGGGACAGTGCTGAGTTTGTTGCAAACAATGTGGAGGAAGGTGTGGTCGAGAAGGGGAAGAATGCAGTCGAGTCATCCACAACTGGGTCGAGAATTTCCAAGTCCCGCAAAAGAGGGTGTGCACCTTCTAATGCTGATGATAGTGTGCTGATTGATCTGTCTGATTAGCTAAAGGAAATAGTTGTGGCTCTGAAAGAAATCAATCGGGGCCCAGTGGATTACATAGCTCTTTACAATGAGGTCATGGCTATGATGACGGATGGGTATAGCGAAGACATGCTCACAACTGCATTTGACCATCTTTGTGAAAATGAGAAGGCAGCATGGGGATTTCTAGCTAAGAATGCTAGGCTGAGAAAGCTGTAGTTGGATGGTTTTTTGTTCTCACAACTTTGACTTGTCTGTTTCATGTTGACTGTGACGGTAGCTTTAAGAATTAACTTTTGTTGTAGTACTAGTATTGACCTACCATTGTATTATATATGTAGTCTTTTGTATTATTGGGATGATACAATTGCCCAAATTATGTATTTGTACTGTTCAGATACCACGAGTAGGTATCATTTTTGTACACCATGGAGGTGTAATGCCAAGGGTGAACGATTGATGTGGCTGTTTTTATATAAATATTATGAGCAATGCAGGTGCTTGAATTTGGATGATTATTTTTGATGTTGAAGTGGATGATTTTAGTTTTGTACTGTTACAAGTTTGTCTAGGTAATGTAGGTGCTTGAATTTGTAAGGTGATGGGTAACCAAAAAATTACATCTATGGCTCGTCCAGATTGGTCGTCCATCACCAATGGTTAGCCAAATGTCTTATTCGTCCAGAGATCTCGTCCATGAGAAGCTGACCCAATTGAATAAACCTCGTAATCAAAGTGAAAGAGTCGTCCATATGCGAAGCAGATGGACGACCAAACAATGGCATGACAAAGGGTCGTCCATAGGGTCGTCCATAGACATTGCACATGGACGACCCTACAACACTTAACAAATTCTGGAGCGGGTAACCAACCCGTGTTCATCGCCAGCAATTTCTCTTAAGTATGTAACTTCCATCAGCGGTTACTGCTTTTATAGCCGTTGGGGAAGTTACCTCCGTGAAGCCAGTTATTCCATAAATCTTGGGGAGGTTACTAAACCAACTGTCCCAAGACCCCCTATATAAAGGACCGGTCTGAAACATGCAAAGGTATGAAAATTCTGAGATTTTACTCCCAATAAAGTTGGAATTTCATTTCCTTGTTGAGAAGACTAACTTTATCATCGGAGAGTATTTGACCGGTCCACCCCGGTCACTTCCTTCAGTGTTTCTTCTTTTCAGGCCTTCGCTACCGCCTTCGCTACTGTCGTAGCCGACCGAAGCCGAAGTGTTCAACCAACTGATTTCACACATCATCATAAGGCATTTCATATTTTCCATAAAATGATCCACAAACCAAACATAGAAATTGATTTTCTGTAAAAAAAAAAAAGAATTCTATTTTTCGTAAAATGTTTAACTGAACCAAACATGGGAATTGATTTTCTGTAAAACAGAAAGCATTTTCCGTAAAATGTTTGAACGAACCAAACACCGGAATTGATTTTCCATAAAACGAATTCCGAGATAGCCAAACAACCTGATTACATTTTCCTTTTTCCGAAAATAGCATTTCCAAAAAATATTTATTTTTCGAAAAATATTTTACATGAACTAAACGGAGCCTAAGTTTCAAAGTTTGTCAATTTAATCTTCCGTTACCTTTTGTCAAGTATTTCCGTTTTGAATTTTTTTTTTGAATTTTTTAATTTTATTTTATTGAAAAACGTTAATTACAAAATAAAAAAATATTAAATTTTGCTATTTAGAACAACAAGAAGACCAAAATTTTTCAGAAACCCAGATTGTCATTATATCAAATACACCAAAAAAAAAAGAAAAAAAGAAAAAAAAAAGAGCAAAGCTTTTCATTTACATAATCAAAATCCAATCTTTTTCTTCATTTCTTTTCTCCACAGTTCCACACACCAACCGAAACTAAAAAAAAAAAACATGGGCATGTACCCTACCTTGACTACATTGAGAGGGTTAATGATAATAGCAGAAGAGAAAAGTGTTGTCAACGGCGGAGATAGCTTGCTTTCCGAACCCTAAAGTCACCCCAATCCCACCTCTTCAACCTGCTATCCACAGCCTAATCCTGGCTGTCCATCTACATTTGAGAATAATAGTGTTGAAGAGTAAGGTTAAGCATGAAATTTGAAGGTCAAATATGATGATGATAACAAAATCAAATTCGGTTTCGAAGATGAAACAATACAATCAAGAAGTAAACTTGTTTTACCTGGAATTACATGTGCCCATTGATCCTTGAACAAAAACCCAGACAATCTCAAAAGCTTTCTACACGACTCGAGAACCTTGTCCCTACTCTCTGGACCCAATTTGTTCAAATCCAACATCCTATTCTTCCTAATCAAAAAGTTTTCCATCGTAAAAATGTTTGGGCTAATAACGTTTTTCAGTAAAATTAAATTAAGAAATTAAATAATAAAAAAATCATCCAAAACATTGTTGATTTGGTTAGTTAACGGGATTACTTAACAGAAAGGTAACGGAAGACTAAATTGACAAACTTTGAAATTTAGAGGACTGAAATGACAAAATTGAAACTTAGAGGACTGAAATGACAAAGGGTGAAACTTAGAGGGTTAATTTTGCATTTTAGCCATAAATAAACCTGAGGGGAAATGGGGTGAACCTATATAGCTACACTGCTTTGTGTTTGGGCAATTAAGAAAAAAATGAATATCAACACGCTCGCTAGTAAGGAACAAGAACCCAAAATTAAAGTTATGTTGGAAACTACTTACCACTAAGCCACCTGACATATTGGTGAAAAAATATATATATAATTTTGTTTTGGAAACTATCGAATATCAACCAATACTGGGCAACATAAACTAAAGGAAGGAATAATACATGAAACTAGCATGGCAGGCCCAAAGGGAGCCTAACAAACACGAGTTAAACGATATCATGGCAAAAACAATGCAGTGGTGTGACAAGAGTACCAGTTAGCCCATAAACCAGAAGTGAAAGAAGACAAGGGTTGAATTAAAGAAGAAAAAGCCCATGCCCAAGCAATACCCAGCCCAAAAAAGAAACGAGATGCAAAGAACGAGGACCTAATGACTCATCCATGCCACAAAAAGTTAAACAAGCTGCAGAACACACAACAGGACCAGACAAACCTGCAGACAATGGCAAACTCGTGAATACCAAGCAAGTAATGGACTTATATGAGAGTAGAGCATGTACAAGGCTCAGACACCACTCACTTATACCCAACCAATACGAGGGCGATGAGCCATGGGTCAAAGGTAAGAAAGGGTATGGTTTGGTGGTGGGGAGAATGAGGAAGCCTATTCAGGGGTTCCCGCTTAAACTCTTTTGGGGGAAATGTCCTGCTAGGATGACATATCACCCAAAAGAGCAAAGATGAGCTGGAATCACTAGGTGCATGTTATAAGAGTTAGTAAGAGAGAAACCCAGCCCTTATCTGGATGAGAGTTCCACGGGAAGCATAAAAAAAAACAAAACAAAAACTACTTTTGTTTGGGAATGAAGCGTGTTGCGGCCAACACAAGGTAGTAGTGGTGGCTGGGCAACTAATAGACTAGTGGGCAGTCCGGGAAGGACACCCACAATAGGCCAAAAGTAGTTGAGGGGTAAAATGGTAAATATTATCACAACAGACAGTATAAAAAGACCTTAGCCGTGCATAGTAAACAACAAGAAGGAGGAACAATAGGAAACATATAAAACACAAAGAAGTAGGAAATAAAGAAAATAGAGAAGATAAACAAAGAAAATAAGAAAACCGAGAGGAAGCAAATAAGAGTGTGAGGAATGGAAAGTATGCACCAATAGGCTACTTACTTCTCTTCCTTTCAATAGCCTACTCTCTAGCAAGTTAAGAATCTGAGATTAAGCCACTTAGGTCTATTTTCCAAAGTGGGTAATTTCTTTGGTAGGATCCTCCTGTGAGATTACCCACATTGGAGATTGGTTCATTTCTTGGACTTAAATCTGTCAAGGAGTCAAGTTTAGCAAACTAACCTCCCTTCCTTCTTTTATTGCGATTGTTAAAGTGCTAACGTTATCTTTCTTGTTGCTAATTAACTCTTGCTATACTTATATTATCATATTTTCCTTTTTTTTTTTTTTCAAAATTGTGTAAATATTATCTTTGGTTGGTAGTTAGTACTTTAGTTAAAATATTTTAGCTATCCTGCTATATTATGTTTCTTCTGCTATAACATTTTTGTGACAGTGTTTCCTTCCATGGGCTTGTGACTTCATCAAGATTCCTACTAGGGGCTCCAACTTGGGAACAAGCTGGCCTAAAGTGAGTTTCAATTAAGCCAGTCTCGACTCTCCTACCCCAGAATCATTGGGCCGTAGTGCGATAGGAGCAGCCCAACCCAGTACACAAAAAGGCCCACCACAATCTTCACTAATAAAAATGATAAGAATACATCAAATGAATACAACAATCACAAATTCACACAAATTTGTTTCAAAATGACAAGACTACATCAAAATGAATACTAAAATTACAAATTCACACAATTTTGCTTACCCTGCAATTACATTTTACTAACTAAAGGTTTATTAAATATTAATTTGATAGAAATAAAATAAAATTATACAATGAAGCATCCTAATAAAAAAAAATGTTTAAGACTTCATGCCATGTTACTAATTAGATATTTTTCTTGGTTAGCTAATTAGATACTTTATCCATGATCCATATTATAATTTTAACTCGTGATAGGTAGAACATAAAGTGGAATGCAAAAACGAGACATAAGATTTTTATTCATAGAAACTATAATTTAATCTGAAATGGAACTTCTATTTGTCATTAAATTAGTGGCTGTCCCATAAAAAAAGAAAAAAAAAAGTGGTTTTTGTATCAAGCTAATTTATGGCTATCATTGGTTTTGAAATAAAAATTTGTATGAAGAAGAAAAATAAAATTTTTGGACACAGTTAGAAACTAAAAAATTATTTTGAGTTTATTAATCAAAATTTGGAATTAAAAATTAATTATTGGTTAACTATAAAAGACAATTTTTAGCTTAAAACTGGTCAACAGTATCTTGTGATTTCAATATTTTGAAGAGTCGTAAATAACAAATTTACACTAACAACTTATGAAATCTAAATCTCCTATTTTGTCTCAAAAAGATTTATCATTATTGAGAAGTACTATGTCTACAATATTTTCATAATAAATCATAGATAATTAGTTGTTATTGGTTGTTATTGTTGGGGTAAAAAAGTGATCTTAGTGATAGGTTCAAATTTGAACCAATAACAACTAACCACCTATGATTTGTTGTGAAAATATTGTAGATGTAACATTTCTCATCAATCGTTGTTTCTTATTTTGTGTTTTCAAACTTCAAAGTATAGGTCTAGAAACAAGAGACTAGATATGAGCGCTTTGTTTGTTTCAGCAATTATGTTTTCTAGAAAGTGAGTCATTTTCCATAAAACATTTTCCATAAAACTATTTCATTTTCCTATATTTGGTAAGAACCTTAAATGTGTTGAAAAATAATCTCATAACTTCCCTTTTTTAGTTTGCTATGAGATAAAGTTGTTTTCCATCTTGTTTTTGGTAGTTTATTAGTTGCAATGTCATACATGGAAAAAAAAAAAAAAAAAAAAAAAGATAGCTTATTTTTTAAAAAGTTAGTCTATTTATTTATTTCCTAAAATATGAGATTAAAAAATAGATTAAAGCAAATAAAAAACGTTTCTAGACAAATTAGAAAAAAAAAAAATTCAAACCAACCAAAAGTCTTGTAATTCAAGTCTTGTAAAAAAAAAGTTAGCTTATTTATTTTTTCCACCGACGAATTATTGAAAAAAATTATGGTGTTAGAAGAACACATGAAAGCTTGAGAGAGAGAGTATGTTATTTTTGGTAACCCCGCGAGTACAAGTTCTAGAGAAGCGTGACGTACGCGGCGTCCTGTTATAGAAATAGAACTCTTTTGACTCGTCAATGAAATCAAACATTTTCCAGGACTTCAGCTAAACCATCACTTTATGGACACGTGTTTGACTGTACCATACCCTTTCATGTCACGTGTATCTCCTTCCTACACGTTTCTTTCAAAGTTGAAACTACCAAAAATTAATTTTTTTTTAAAAAGTGAGTTTTTGCATGCTTGTCGGTTGTCCATGTATTCTGTTCTATTTTGCGGTTAAGAGTCCTGTCCTCTATATTTATATTTTTTTTGGTCAATGACCCAGCTTATCTACCCAAATCGTGGCAACACCTAACCTGTCCACAGGTCGGGTCGGTTTGAGTCTGGGCTTGAACCGAACTCGACCCGTTTGAGTCAAGTTGTTGGATCTCAGACCCGTATTCGACCAAATAGTCTGGTTGGATCCGGTTCTTCGGGTCACCGGATGGGCGGGTCGGAGTTGTCGGTTAGGCGGATTTGGGCCATTGATGGGCCCATTTTTCGGACTTCTATGAAATTTTTTTTGGTTCAATTTTTTCAGCCCTTCTAGCCCAAATTAAGGAGTTTGGCAGTTTAAAAATTATTTGGGTGTCATATTTTTTGGACTTTCCATATAAAACAGGTTGGGCCTCCATTTTCCTTTTTTTTTAATTTTATTAAATGGGCCTTCAAGTAAACTTAAATTAAGCTACTTCACTTATAAATATTTGGGCCTTCACCTCACCCCGAGTCATAAAATAAGCCAATTTTTACCACCTGTTAAGCATTAAATATCCTGGACTTAATACCCCACAACAGCACAAAATAAACCTATTTTTACAACATCTATTAAGCATCCACACATTGACCACAAAAACTAAACACATCAATATATATTGTAAAACCTGGACAAAGAGCACAACACAAGTAACACACAAAATCCTATTTTTACCACCTTTGACTTGTTAAACAGCCACATTGACTACCCAAAAATTAACACAACAAATAACCTAGACAAAATAGCAAAACAATACACACAAAACATGTGTATTTCCATTCCAACACCCACACAACAAGTGATTACTTATAAAGGCCCTAAGTAATTCAATGTTCCCACAAGGCAGTAAATCATAAGAAGGCAGTAACCTTGCTGGCTATACAATGTTCCCAGCAATATAATTAATTACAAATTATAAAATACCACAAGTATTTCCAAAAAAAAAAAAAAAAAAAAGCTTTTCCAAAGCATTAAATAACAAATACTCAAGCTTATAACTAATAGAAAAGAAAACCTACATGATTCATAGGATTTCTTTTCTATAAGCATTAAGACTAGTATTATTAGAAAAGCAATTTACAAAAAAGCTTCCAAAATGTTCCCAAAAGGCTGCCTCCTTTACAAAATAAATGATTCAGCTTACAAAAGACAAAAAGATATTTAACAAATAATACATTACTACCAAATACAAGACTAAATATAAAGTGCAGCAAGTTTATAACAGTAAGAGGCCAAAGGCAGTAACATACCAAGTCAGTTACCAATCTTTAACACTAATTAAGGGTCGTTTGCTTGAGTTAGAACCCAATTTGGAGCTGGTACTTGCTAATGCACTTGATGATGATTGTTGATTTAAAACTAGAAAAGAAAAGGAAATAAATAGAACATATTAAATTTTGTTTGAACAGGAGACAGACTATAAGTTCCAGAATTTAAACATATTACCTAAATCATGAAATTCCTCCTCCAATACCTCAACCGCATCCCTTGATTGGCGATGAGAAATTGGTAGTGTGGCTTGAAGCCAATTTTGTGCACATACAAGGTTTTGAACCATGAGAGGAGAGAGAGAACTTTGAAATGGATCAACAATGCAGCCTTCGGTGCTAAATGCTGACTCAAATGCAACAGTTGAAACTAGTACAGCCAGCACATCCTTAGCCACTTTGGACAACATTGCGTACCTACTAGAATTGTCTTTCCACCACCCCAATACCTCAAAATTCACATCCCTTCTACCATCATAATTTTCAGTCAAATACTTGTCAACCTCGTTACTACAACCTACAGATTGCTCAGCTTCTAAGAAAAGCTCATATCGAGAGTCAACCATCCATTTGTGTCTTATCACTCCCACTTGGTTCTTGCACATTTGGGGAATTAACATGACTGTGAAAATTATACAACCTCATTAAAAAAGCTTTCACCTTATCAACCATCACATTCCCCACTCCATTCCCATAAATTTCAGAAAAAGAAAACTTCAAAAACCTCAAATTTTTCGTGGGTCAAGAACCACAGCCACATACAAAAGAGGATTAATTTTGTCACCTTCCCCCCAATACTTCTCAAATTTAGTTTGCATGTTTGTGGTAGTGTTTTTCAAGAGGGTGTTTTGGGAATTAACTAAATGAGAAATACTCTCCTGAATAACAAAGATCTCATCAAAAAAGGCATTTGAGGTATCATACAAAGAGCCGGAGAACTTCTTTGTTGCATTGTAAAAAAGCCTCAAGAAAGTCACAAATGCCCTACAATTTTGGAAATCACTCATACAAGGAGATCCCAAACCACCACTATCTTCCTTGCTCCTAAAGTATGATGAAAAACCATCATCTTCAAAGTCCATCCTAAGGAATACTTTCTCGAATTTTTCAACAGTTTCTAACATAAGATAAGTTGAGTTCCACCTAGTAGGTACATCTAGATAAAGAAGACTCTTGGACTCCATACCTAACCTCTCCATAAAATTCCTAAAAGTTTGATTTCTATTGGGCGAAGACTTCACATACTTCACAGCTTCACGCACCCTAGCAACAGATGCATCAATTTCTTTCAAACCCTCCCCAATAATGAGATTTAGGATATGGGCACAACACCTCATATGCATGAACCCATCTTCTAAAGCTGTCCCATTCCAATCTTTTGTTACCATTTGCAAAAATTTAATTGTGGTTAAATTGGAGCTAGCATTATCCATTGTCAAAGTGAATATGCCATCAATACCCCACTCACTCAAAGACATCTCAATCTTTCTACTTATAGTCTCCCCCTTATGATCTTCAACTTAACAAAAATTTAAAATTCTCTTATGCAACTTCTAAGCATCATCAATAAAGTGACTTGTGAGACACATATAATTCAAATTTTGTATAGAAGTTCATGTGTCCGTAGTAAGACACACCCTACAACCCTTCAAGGATTCCCTTAACTTCTCTCTCTTACTATTATAAATTCCAATCACATCTCTAGCAACAGTTTGATGAGATGGAATATCCTTTAGACGGAGCTTAGGTTGTAAGGTAGTTACATATTTCTTAAACCCATACCCCTTAACACACCTAAAGGGCAACTCATCAATTATAATCATTTCAGCTAGTGCCTTTCCAGAAGCCTCAATAGAAAAAGTTGTTGACACAAGTTTGAACCCTTCATCTCCATCAATTTTGGGTTCAAAAACTAAGGTTTTCCGCCCTTTATCTTCTCTATAAGGGTTCTTGGGAGAGATTGTCACATGAACTAACAAATTACTAGTACCACAACTCTTACTATCGGTAAGATATGATTTTTTACAATAATTACATACAGCCATAGTGACACTCTCATCTACCTTCACTTTTTCAAAATGATTCCAAGCTAAAGACTTTTTCCTACCAGTACCAGTCTTACTTACTACGCTAGGTGGAACTAGGGGGCAACTCACCATCAGTAGCTTCAGCTTGGGTTGTAGCAGCAACCTCTTAAGTGGCAGTGGCAGTAGCACTATCAGCTTGGGTGGCAGTAGAACCATCAACTTGTATAGCGGTAGAACCATCAGCTTGTGTAGAAACAGAGGGAGCATTAGTGGAGGAATCCAGGACCTAAAAAATCAAATATAGAAATTAGCAAACTAGAACAATAACAATTAATAATAATAATCAAACAAACCAAAAAGGAAAATCTTTGAAGCTTGAATCCAGATAACAGTATTCTACATAAATAACAAAGAACAAAATCCCAACTTTTAACACAAAACACAAAGGGAAACATAAATCATACCTTAAAGAAACCATGGGTGTTGGAGTTTTGAATTTGAAGACTGAAAACCCCACTTGGACACCTTTCAATTCCTGAGTAAAATTAAAATAGGAACAGAATTAATCAAACAAATAAACAAAGAACAAAAAAAGTAAAATGGTTAGGGTTTCAATTTTTTTTAGTTAGTGTTTCAAATTATAAAACTTGGGAGTTTATTTGATTTTTAACAATATAAATTTTACTAAATAATAAAAGTAGAAACATTGAACACATCCACAACAGCTTAAGTTACATGCATCAACTCTAAGTCTCTAACAAAAAAAGAACAAAATCCCAACTTTGAATACAAGAAAGAAAAAACAAAGGGAAACAAAAATCATACCTTAAAAAACCGTGGGTGTTAATTTCAAGTTTGAAGATTGAAAACCCCACATGTACAACTTTCAATTCCTGAATAAAATTAAAATAGGAACAAAATTAATCAAACAAATGAACAAAATACAAAAAACAAAAGTAAATGGTTAAGGTTTCAACTATTTCTAGTTAGGGTTTCAACTTATAAAACTTTGGCGTTATTTAATTATAACAGTAGATTTTCATAACATATATAATCAATGATAGACCGAAAAAAAAAAAAAAAAAGAAAAAAAAGAGAGAGAAATGAGAAAAGGAGAACATATACCTAGGTTCAACCCATATGATCGACGGTAGGGAGAGGAGTTGTTGTTGGTGGTGGTGGCGGTGACGACGGCTAGGTGTGAAGAACTTGTAGTGAAAAGCTAGGGTTTGGACCTTGGAGTAGAGAGAGGCAAAGTGAGAACTGAGAGTTTCAGAGTGTGGCCTGTTCATTGGTGAGAAAACTGAAGATCAAATCTTTTAAAGAGTGGAGATTGAAGACTGATTAAGTGATGAAGATTTGAGATTTCGTATGAAATTGGTGAAGAGACTGCAGAGATTAGACTTTAGAGAGACAGAGAGCGTCTGCGTGAGACTTGAGGTTGAGGATTTGGTGAAGAGATTTTAGGTTTTGAGGATTTGAGATTGAGATAGAGAGAGAGAGAGAAAGAACGTCTGAGATTGAGATTAGAGAGAGAGAGTGAGGTCTGAGCTGAGGTCGTGGATTTGGTGAGAGAGTGATTAGGTGAAGACTGAAGAGAGATTGAGGCCGTTGATGTTGATCAACTTGATCTTGATTCGGTGAAGAGAGAGAGAGAGAGTCATTGAGATATCTAATCAAATATATTACCTATAATTGTGACCGTTGGATTTTGATATTAGTTTAATTTTAACCATTGATTTTTAATTGCTAGGGCTGTAGGAGTTTAAGTGATATGATGTCTCTGTGCTATGCTTGGGCTGTAGAGTTTAATTATAACCATTGATTTGAAACTTGAATTGATTTAAATGGATGGATTTGAAATTGGGAATTTGTGCCCAAAAATTGTTGATTAGGTTTCCTCTCCATTACACGTTACCCACTAACCAAAGCTTAAGATGTGACTTATATGATATGAGTGCTTGAGGCTGAGTGGAGACTGGTGGTTTATGAGTTTATTTTACCAAGTATTTGGTTGGGTCGGTTTATTCAGATTTTTTGTTGTGTAACCCGTAACTTGAACCGAATAATTGATTCCTCTTAAAACAGCATCCGTAACCGACCAATACATGCACTCGGATTCACCTGTGGACCATCAGGTCGAGCGGGTATGGTCGGGCGGGTCGAATATCATGGGTCACTGGACAGCCCTAGTAACACTTCCAAGGCTCCAAACCTTTCTCACAAGATTGTACAAGACTAGACTTGGTAAAACGGGTGGGTCAGGTCAGGTCAATCAAGTTACAGGTTAAATGGATTGCTGATAAAAAACAATTCATTTTAAACGGGTTAAAAAGGGGGTCGAGTCAATCGGGTTGCGAGTTGAGTCGGGTTGACCGGTATTTTTCATATGAATGATTTTTATAAAGAAAACGACATTTATTTACCATTTAGAAAGTCACGCAACAAATTACTTGATGTAAAATTTATTACTTTGAATTTACCACTTATATCAAGAATAAATTACACTTATTAATACTTATTCAATAATTTTAAGATTTTACAAATCCTAACATTGCTATCTAAAACAACATAACACAAAGATAAGTAAAACAAATTTACAAGTTTTATTTCTACACAATATCAATATTCCAAAGTATAAAACAAAATTACAAATGATTTATTGGATAATTCATTTGACAAAGAATAAAAACATATAAGAAATTTACAATATTGAAAATTAATTTTATAATTTATTGTCAATTGTGGTTCGCACTCTATTTCAATTTGAGATATATATTAAAGTTTGATTGTTTACTTATTTAGACATGATCTCTTTTATGAATATCATATCATTGTTAAGCAATGCACACTCTAAGAAATATCATAATTTATTTTGAAAATCTGTTTATTTTGGACATAAATTGTTAAAAAATAGGTCTAACCATTCATAATTTATGTAAATTTGATACTTTAGCTTCACTATTTTCACACTAGTGAATATTTCTCACATATGTCTTCAATTTTAAATCTATGTTTTTAACTGTACTGTAACCAGATTATTTTGTCATATACTTTGCTATTTGATATTTTAAAATCTTTACTCATTACGAAATGCTCAATCATTCATCTTTCAATTAATTTGCATAAAATTATGTAAATGTCTTAATTGTTTCCTTAAAGTTCACAACAAATAATTAAACCAATATTGTCTTAATTTTATTTTTTTACCAAAAAAAAAAAGTTTTAAAAAATAGTTTGGGTTCGGGTTGGATTGCAGGTCGGGTAAGGTTAACCCACAAAATCATGGGTCGAGTCATGGGTCAACTGTTTTTACTTTGGGAAAAAAAAATAGAGTTCGAGTCACGTATTTTTCGGGTTGGTTCGGGTCGGTCATAAAATTCTGACCCGTTTTTCCATGTCTATACAAGACACATGGAATTCTTTGATTCCTTTACAGTATTTTTAATGTGGATTTTATTATAAATAGTTTACATAAACATATGTACATAATATTAATAACTAGGTTTCTAGTTATACCTACATCATATATATAACTAGTGTATAACCCATGTATATGAACAATATAATTAAAACAAAATTACAATTACACACATATATGGATTCAAATTATATATTTTAATTTCTTTTGGATATACACATGAGTTTATTTATTTATTTATTTTTTGTTTATTGAGTTCTTGAAGATTTATTTATATTAGCTTCTTCATCTTTTGTACCTTATTAACTCACCTAGAATAAAAATTAACAAACTTAAATAGGACACGTGGCGTAAAATTAGACAACAATTGGAATCCAATTTAGAACCTAATTGGATTTTCTCTCAGTTTTACCTATTAATATACAGGTATCTTTAAGGTATTTGTTAATAAATCATTTTTAAAAAGTTTTAATACCATTGTTAATTCGAGTGATGAGTTTAATGGACTTGAAGAACATGCCGTAAATCTGGAGGTTCTAAATTCCACCCACTAGGCTACCACACTATTAATTCATAAGTTTTCTGATGTCTAATGAGTATGAAGTAGAATAGTCTAATCAAAAGTTAAAACATCACTTTCTTATATACATTTTTTAGCACTAACTAAACGTTTTCAAGCACAATCTTACATGCAAAATCATTGGTAAAAATACTCAGGAGTCTTGTAGTTGATCTAATATTTTTTTTCAATGGAGACACTCAGAATTCAAATACCATATTCCCAATGTAACTATCAAATTATCAACAACAAAAAAATTTCTTGGTAAAAATATATGATTAGGAGGTTATATGACAACATTGATTTTATTTTAACAAATATGGTAGGATTTAAAGTTAATAGAGTTTGTTTCATAAAAATTGCTCTTTACATATGGCTTTTTATCATTAGACTAAAATACAACACAAATAGAGTCCTTTTATTTATTTATTATTTTTAAGATGATATATGAACTTAAGTCTCTCATTTTCTTTTTGTTTTTTGTTTTTTTGTTTTTCTTTTTTTGGCTGAGAAACAAGATGATTTTATTGAGTCTACATCATTTTATAAACTAGCATGAGAGTACGAGACAATACTCATTCCAGTATTGAGACTTCAGATTTGACTTCCAGCCTTCCATGACATAAGAGTTGAACTTTAAGCCAACATAGAAACAGGCCCTAGTTCCTGAAAAAAAATTAAAAAAAAATAAACAGGCCCTAAGCCCAACCTCAGTGAATGGACATGACCTATGGGGTTAGTGTCTTGCTATTAGATATCACTTGCTTAACCAACGCCAAACAGACCCTTAGCAAGGACCATATAAAAAGAGAAAAGTCCTGCCCATATCATTTCCATTACAAAAAAAAATTCATATATTTTTCTGCGCACGCAATTTCCAGAAAGACACTCCCTCGCAAAGAAAAAAAAAAACTAGTATAAAAAAATTAAGATTTGTCCTTATATATATATATATATATATATATTTGTCTCTCATTCTCAAATATTTAGATATTGACCTACAAGTAAAGAGATAAAGAAATAAATAAAATTCATGCCCCTTTAACTACAAATATATATATATATATATATATATATGGACTAAACAAAAATTGCGTACAAAATAAGAAATACTTATTTTGTATGTTATACTTTGTTGATGTGTTTCATAATATGAAATGTTTAAGAACTACTTATTTTATATGTAGTATTTTGTTGAATATGAAATAGATGTTAGTTTTTATTTTCATAAATTTTTTTTGGTTTTAAGCTTTGGCCCCCAAAAGGTATGAATCCTGGTTTGTCCCTGCTCACAAAGACAAGAAAGCTTCGATCACTCTCATTTGCTTTAACTGAAGCATTCAAGAAAGCAAGGTACATTTCTTGTCACATTTGCTTCATTCTTAGTTCCATAACATCATTGTGAATCTTGTAGCATTACATTTCTTTAAACGTGCAAAACTATATTTCTCATTCACAAACACATAATCATTGCACATCTTTCTTTGGTTTTTGCTATTCATGCATGCTGGTACATTTTCTATCTTGTATAATTGAATTGTTAAAATTCTTGTTAATGTTGTTCAGCTAGTTTGGTGGGTTTGTCTTCTTTTTCCGTTTAAAACTTTTCCACAATCAGTTTCTTGTGACCCAATAAACCGCTCAATAATGTGCAATATTTACAATTATGATTCACAAGAAGACGAGTAGTTGCCTTGAACTTTTTTTTTTTTTTTTTTGATATGGTGCTTCTAGCTTTTATTTTTTACTGGATTCTTTAAAGTTTTCCATATAGTAGAAGATTTGTCCATAAGTTTGAATTTGCTAGTTGAAAACTAATTGAATCAAGTTTAGTGCTCTTGATTATACAAATGGGGGCTATTTGATGTGGAGCTTAGTCATTTTTTCTCATGGTCATTGGTGACATACACAAGGACCTAAAGAATTGTAGTACAGCTTAAAATCTGTGTTACTATGGTCCTAAAGATATGCATGGTTGTCTTGTTTTTGAAGTTTAAAGCCCTCTGGGTTGTCAATTTAGATGAATGTAATTTTAAAATGCTTTTCTATTAGCAAATTTGGTTTTCTGTTCAAGAAACAGTGATGTGCTCTCTGTAAGTGGAAGATTGGGATACTGCCTTTTTGCTCATCTAGTTTGTGATTAGTGAATGAGAAAACATGATTTTTCAAAGTGAATATGCATTTAAATATTCAATTCCAAACATGGTATACATAGACGAGTAAAGACTAAGAAAAACATAACTATAGGATGGATTTTATACTGACACACCATATATAATAGTTGTGGACTATCCCCTTTT
The DNA here is from genome assembly GCA_023736055.1 of Quercus glauca. Taxonomy (NCBI): domain Eukaryota; kingdom Viridiplantae; phylum Streptophyta; class Magnoliopsida; order Fagales; family Fagaceae; genus Quercus; species Quercus glauca. The sequence goes on from CM043325.1 coordinate 41,048,176, forward strand.
AAACCTTTGCACATTTTATTTGCTTAGATACCAATTATTATAGATTACTTGAGATTATAAGTGAGACAAACATCTGGTCACAATTAATGAAATTGTAAATGCTCTTAAATGGTGTTCATAACATGATTATTAAGCAAGATCTATGCATCTAATACTTTTTTTTAGCAGGATTACATGTCACTTTTGGAGAAATTTTTTAATGATATAATGCAAAGCCATTTATAAAAATTTTCCATGATATGACCGAGTGAAAATTTTCCATGATTTTAGATCTCAACTGGATTTGTTTTCTCTCCGTTAGAGGTTAGTTTTAAAAAGTAGTTAGAGATTTACATGATAGCACTGTCAGTGGTCAGGCCAGCTGCTTTATTGGAAAATAATTTGGATTGCTTTATGATTTCTTTGTCAATTCTAGTTGTTGGTAATTTGTTATGTTTTTACGTAATAGTTCCTGTGCATGCAAAATGGGATTTGTCTTGTGAGCCACTTTGGTGCACCAAAGTGGTTCACAAGACAAATCCCATTTTGGTTACTTCAGCTGGCTTTGGGCTATGATTGTTTTAGTTTTCTTAAGAATGGTTGTTTCTTCCCTTTCTATTTACATTGAAATGGAAAGGAGAAAATACGAATAACATGTCAGTAAACATTCTTTCGCACTATTAGGAACAAGTGAAGCCACTGTAAACAAGTGCTGACTTAACTCTGAAATTGGTTTCAACAATTTCATAGTAAAATTCATGTTGAGAGACTATTTTAATGATAGTTCATTTTCAAAGTTTTAATGGAGAGAGGTTGATAGTCGGATATATGTAATGGGTCAATCATCCTGGATCAAGTCTTCAGATTAGTCTCTACCAAGTTTAAATTTTTTATAGTATAAGTAACAGTTAATTAGCCCTTCCTTAGAAGATTACAAATTTCTGTCATTTGTTATATCAGATGGGACACGGACACCAGCCTTCTGTACCCACATCAGAAGCTTATGAGACTGGAGAAGTGGAAAACCAATTGGATTTGCCAAGTTTGCATGCAAGCCAAATGTCAACATTCAGGGTAAGCAGCGTCTTTAATCAAGTTAGTGTGGCACCAATGTGTTTGACAGAACATTTTAATGATTATAAAGTGTACAATTTATGTTGTTCTTGCATGAGACTTCTGCTAGCTGACATGGATAAGCTAATTAAATTATATAGTTGAGTTTTTACTAGGTCAATCTGATATAGTGGTTATACAAGCTTAATTGATGAGTTCTATTGATTAAAATGATAACCTAGGAGTCAGCACTGAGCCAAAAGAAATCCTTAGGAGTTAGCACCAGGCCTTAGAGACAATTTCATTGTTTCAATAGAAAATTTTGTTCTCTTTGAAAGGAATACAATACTTTGTTTATAAAGCAATACTAGATCCTAATTCTAACTATCGTAGGAAACCCTAATAACTTATTACAAAAATAATCCTAATTTTAATAAAATACTAATAAACCTAATTAAGTACCAGGACTTACGACCTAAAAATAAAATACGGTTGACTTGTGAAATTAAATTAAAATAAACATATTGATCCTTATATGTTAGCATTGGTCAATGTGGATACTCCTACCCCTGTCTGGTATTGAGGGCTATAGCCGCGTTTACAAAAAACGCGGCTATAGCCTATCTATAGCCGTGTTTCTAAGAAACGCGGCTAAAGCCTCAATCTATAGCCGCGTTTTTTAAAAACGTGGCTATAACTAACCTATAGCTGCGTTTTTAAAATGCGGCTATAGGTCCAGTGGAATAAATTTTTTTTTAAGGGTGACTTATAGCCGCGTTTTTAAAAAACGCAGCTATAGCTAACCTTAAAACACAGCTAAAGGTTTGCTATAGCTGCGTTTTTTTTTTAAAAAGTGGTTATAGGTCCAGCCGAATAATTTTTTAAGGGGGACCTATAGATACGTTTTTTAAAAAATGCGGCTATAGCTAACCTATAGCTGCGTTTTCAAAAACACGGCTATAGGTCTAGTCGAATAAAATTTTTTAAGGATGACCTATAGCTGCGTTTTTTAAAAACGTGGCTATAGGTAACCTTTAGCTGTGTTTTAAAACTCAAACGCAGCTACAAGTTAGCTATAGCCGCGTTTTTCAAAAACGCAGCTATAGGTCTAGCTGTATAAATTTTTTTAAAGGGCGACCTATAGCCGCGTTTTTGAAAAATGCGGTTTTGAAAAACGCGACTATAGGTAACACCCAAAAAAAAAAAAAAAAATTCTTCAGCTTCCCACGTACGCCCCCTTTCCCACCTACATCCTCACTTTCCCACCTACCCCCACTTTCATCTTTTCTTTCTTTTCTCTGTCTTCATTCTTCACTCACTCCACCGTAACTACTCTTCAGGTTCTTCACTCATTCTTTTTTTTTTTTTTCCTTTTTCTTTCTTCCTTCTTCACATTTGGGTAACTCTTTTTTTTTTTTTTTTCTTTTTTCTTTTTCACATCTGGGTAACTTTTTTTTTTCCCTTTTTCTTTCTTTCTTCCTTCTTCACATCTGGGTAACTCTTTTTATTTATTTATGTTTAGTTAGTAAGAAAATGGAGGAGATGCTGAAAATTTTGAATGAAGTGGATATTCTAGCAATATTTGAGTCTATGTCTTGATTTGGATTTGAGTTTTGATTTTGAATTTTTTGGATCTGTGCTTGAATTTGTGCTACTATGTTGCTGATATTGTGCTTATAATTATGTTTAAATGGGTTTGTGTTCTTTTGTGTTTCTGAGCTTGTGCTTTTGTGTTCCTTGAATGGAATTAGTGTTAGATTTGGGTTGGTTTTGTTGGATGAGAGGAGATTCATGGGTTTGTGTTCTTATATTTTGGAGCACGTTGTATTTGATTTTGAATTTTATGGGTGTGTTTGTATTGTGAGTATGTTGTGTTTGATTTTGAATTTTCTGGGTTTGTGTTTGATTTTGAATTTCTTGGATTTGTGATTAATTTTGAATTTTTTTTATTTGAATTTTGAATTTTGAATTTTTTGGGGAAAAAAAAAACCCAAAATTTTTTTTTTTTTTTTTGTTTTTTAAAAAAAACGTATAGCCGCGTTTTTAAAAAAAAGCGGCTCAAAGCTGGTCTGTAGTCGCGTTTTTTAAAAATGCGGCTATAGGTTTGACCTTTAGCCGCAGTTACAAAAACGGGGCTATAGGCCTATTGCTGCGTTGTTTAGGCCAGGTTTGTAAACATGGCTATATCCTATAGACGCGTTTTTGGGGTCTATAGCTGCGTTTTTGAAATGCGGCTATAGACCCTTTTTTTTGTAGTGGTTTTTACGAAGATAGATCATGTAGTAAGAGCCTGCTATATTGGTTGATGTACAATATTAATAAAATGAACCGTAAGTAACACAGCAAATATGGAGGAATATAGGTTAATTGATCTAGCAAAAAAAAGAAGAAGAAAGAATATAGTTTCATGGACGCTGTTAGTTTGATAGGTGGTTTTAAATTTCTCTTTTTTGTGAATCTTTTCCTATATCTTGTATTGTCCAACTCCAACTATTGCTAATGTTGTTATTTATGGTGTCTTGAAGCAGTTCAGTTCAATCACTGCTTAGGAGGCCGAACAACAGATACGTTTGGTGGTTGTTATTAATACAAAAAAATCAAAAAGCTTCAAGGCAATCTACTAATCAAAAAGCTTCAAGGCAATCTACGTTTGGTGGTTGTTTAAGAATATAGACTTTTTGCACAGCGTTTGGAAAGTGATAAGGGTATTTTTGTAATAAAATTGGGATTCTTAAACAACAGAATCCGTCAAGGAAAAGGTGTCATATCGACAATGAAGCCAATGGCTTCAAGAGAACTGTCGGCCTTGAAGGAACCGTTGGCTTCTTTAGGAGCCGTAGGCTACGCCGACGAGTTCGGATGAAGCTGACGGGAGTATCTCCCTATCAGACCAACCGGTGACCCCTACTAATGGGGAAGCATACCAATGGGTCCTACGTTCTTTGTTAGAGCACCTCACTATAGATTTTCCTTCACATTTTATTCTTTCCATCATAGATGTGTTTAGGGATACGACTACCCGTGATAAGCTCATCTTTCCTTCTGCTATCACGAGGATCTTATGCCATTTTTCTATTCCTTTTCCCTCCTTTGATCACTTCTCTATCATGTGTGCCATAGATGCCGCTATCGTAAAATGTAGTGAGGCTCAGTTTAGGTCACGACAGGAGTCAACAGCTCCTCCCTCCAGTTCGACTCCATCTCGTTCGACACCCTCTCGATCTGCTCCATCTACATCTGCTCCCTCCTCTTCTATGGGCGATGTATCTCTTAGAGACATCATGGCGCAGCTGCAGCGTATGGATGCTCGCCTTGATACGCTCTTTACTGAGTTGTATCAGGTGAACATTCGTGTTGGTCGTATTGCACGACGTCAGGCGACCATGGGTGGTTTTGCTCCTGAGGCTACTCCTTCACCACTTCCTCCAGTGGCTTCTGATTCTGATGCTGAGGCTGATGATGATGATGGTGATGATGATGACACTTCGGATGATGATGGAGATGCTAGTTCTTCTGATGAGATGTCTGCTTGACACTCTACCCTTTGTCACTCGTGACAAAAAGGGGGAGTAATTTTGGGATATGAGAGTAGTCATCTTAGGGGGAGAGTTAGTATAGGACATTTTTGATAGGGGGAGTGTTGATACTTGAGGGATGTAGTGAGGATATAATGTATCTTTTCTTTTCTTTCTTATATAGATACATTGTTCTTGTACATTTGGTCTTGTGATCATTCTGACATACATTGTACTTATTTCTTTCTATATGTGGATGTATGTTGTTTCTTTCACCTACCTCTTACATGTGTTGTTTCTTTTCTCTCTTTATACACATGTTTCTTTACTTGTATGCAATCTATTAATTCTGTTTCACACAAAAATGTTTTGATGAGTTTTGTTTAAAGTGTTTTAGAAATATAGGTTGTCAAAGTCTACTTGCCATGAACTCTCTTCTTGCAAAGTTTTTCAAGAGTTTGTGTTAGGATAGATTTTATTGTATTAAACAAGTGAATATGAGTTGAGTGATTTATGACTTCTCTCATATGCTCAATTGTTTGTTGTGGTTTTGTCACGGATTGCCAAAGGGGGAGATTGTTAGGACATATGTGGTTCACATGTTAAGAACATATGTCATACTTTTATGTAATTGGCTAATCCTTTAACAAAACGCACTTTACTTGTATTTGGGTAGATTTAGGATGTGTTGAAATAATTCAAGAAACCGTGTTTCAAGATCAAGTATTGAAGCCTTCAAGTTTGTTCAAGAAAAACAAGCTGAAAGTGCAGATTCATTAAAGCTCGACAGCTGGCTCGATAGCTGCATCTATCGAGTTTCAGTAAGCTGTTTCAGCTCCGTGTCTCGACACCTTCTCGACAGCTACTCGATAGCTTCTATCTGTCGAGGTTTATAAAAATTAGAATTCTGATCTAATTTCTTGGGATCCGTGAATGTGTCTTTGGGCCTTCTTTTCTCCTAACCCTAGACATATAAAAGGATTGTTTTAAGAGCCGTCAAAGAGTTCACAAGTTGCACAAGCATTGAGCAAACTCTGTTCAAGCAAATTGTAACCGAAGATGAAGTTCTTAACCTAGTTCATCTCTTCTGAAGAAGTTGCTGTGTATGTGCACCTTTGGGTTTTGTGACCAAGCCTTTTCTTGATCTTCATCATCTGTATGAACTGAAGAACTTTGCAGCCAACCCTTATTTCTAGTTGGTGATTGAAGTCGCGTACTGGGATCCGCGCATCTGGTTAGTTACGTACTTGGGAGTCATGCATCAAAAGGGAGAACTGTCACTACAGAACAAGTCCAATTGGGTATTGGGGTAAGGGTTCAACGGTAGGTTGGTAAGGTACTTGGGATTCCTTTACTTATAACTGCTTGTTTTGATAATAGTGGAGTTTCGGGAGTGGTGACCTGAAAATCACCCGGTGGGGTTTTTGCCGTTAGGGTTTTCCCCATTCGTGAACAAATCACTGTGTTATTTACTTTCCATTGCTTATTTAGTTTATTGGTGATTTGTTTGTGCTACAACGCAATTGCATGTTAATTAACTTAATTAATAAACTTGGTTAAATTAATTGGTTAATTAATCATAATGGGTCAATTCGTTTGTAGCCTATCAATAGCAAATAGAACAAAGGGGAAGAAAAACTCACCGTTCGGGTGTTTAGAGGAAAGAGGTAGCCCATAACATTGGGATTATAGGGCATGATGCTATCCCGAGCAAAGCCATTAGGGCCGTAAGCATAGACCGTCCAAGGAAGATGTGGAGGATCAATTAGTTCACCAACAGCAAGCTCCCCCTGCTATAAGTTTTCCACCATTAGGAGCCACAACAAACAAGGCAAAGGAAAAGGAAAAGATGAAGAAGGGATTGAGCATATACCTGAGTAGTAAGGGAAGGCATGAGGCGGGTGATGTTGAATTCCTCATAGTCCAATCCCTCAAGGAGCTGCTCGGCATAGGGAATGCCACTCCCCCATGAGTTGTACTCGGCATCGGTCATGAAGTGTAGGGCAAGCATGAACTCAAGAGGATCCATGGGAATCTGTGGGTCATCCCTACCCACCAGTTAACACCACACCCTCTCTGCCAATTAAAGTCCCCTCAAGCTCGCTTGCTCCTTCAAAGAGCTGGGTAATCTTTGAAGCAATGATGGCGACGGCTTCCAAGTTTGGAGAAGCAGGAAGGGGCTGGCTGGCCCATAGGTCCAATTGACCTATAATGATGCAAGGTTAGAAAAAAAAGGATCCTAGGGGAAGTGCATAAAATAAGCATGAAAATTGGAACTCTTAAACTTACCTCATTTGAAGTTAACCCAGTAAGGTGGGCCTTCACTTAAGGGAATTCCCTCAAACTTAGATCGGTGCTCGAAGTTATGAGGCCACACCTAACAATCCACTGCTGCAAAAGGAAGCATAAGTCATAGGTTAGAAGTAAGGTGACAATTTGCAAGATGACAGTTTGCAAGACTACAAGCTATAAATGGAAATACAAGAAATGGAAAGAGAATTAATCTCAATGAGCTTCCATGGCCCCATAAGTTGCCGCAGGGTGCCCAGCTAAAAGTGTCGAGGGTAGAGTAAAGATAGGCAAGACATGCCTGCCCCCAGTTGGCAATCTATGCCTCTGCAAAGTCCTAAAAGAGGGTTAGCCACCTTAAAGACAACATTTTCCCACCATTAGTGAAGAGATAATTTCCCAACAAGTATAGAAGGAAGGCCCTAGCCATACAGATGTGCTCCTCTATAGTTCTTTGTGGGAAAAGCATGTAATCTGACACCAAGTCAAAGTAGTGAATGGTCTCGGTAGAGTACTTCCCCTCCAACATGTCAAGACCCAGCTGGATGCCCAATTCGCCATCCAAGTTGATGATGGCCCCTTTGAAGCAAAGGCCTGTCATGCAGTAGAAGTCATAGGGAGTCACCGTCATCTCCCGCTTGGCAATTTGAAAGGTGTGAGTCGTATCCTACCACCTCTCGATGAGGCATTGCGCCAAGGTAGCACTTGCGGACCTTTTTGGAAGAAGGCCAATGATAAACTTAAAGCCCACTTCCCAGATATAAGCCCTCGTTTTAGGAACGAGGAGGTTGTACCACTCCACCACCTTGTTGGTGCTTCCCTTACTAGCATAAGGGGATGATGACTACAAAAGAAGAAGATAATGTTAGATTCTTGATTCAAGAAAAAATGATGAGAAATGATGTTTTTGATGCAAAAATAAGGATAAAAAGAGGGATGCAGTGATGTTCAGATGCAAAAATAACAAAAAGGCGTGTTAAGATTGCATATAGAAGTGAAATAGTTGAAAAAGAAGTGAAAATGGGCAGAGTAAGGCCTCTGCCAAGCATCTCAAGTACGCGGGTCAAAGCCCACATACATAGATAGGACCCCATGTACGTAGGCCCATCCCCACGTATGCAGAGCCTCAAGAACAGACCTGCGTACGTATGAATAGAGCTACGTACGTAGGCTCCAGCCCACGCACGCAGAAGCACAGACAAGAAGAGTCCTTCGACATTTTCCAACATATATCACCCAAAATCATTCCTAAACTTGTTCCAACCCCTCCTCATATGTCAGGTTTTCATCTAAACCCATCCCACAACAAAACTTAAACATTTACATGGCCAAAAATACATTAAAACGGAAGATCAAGGAGAAACTTGAAAATAAGAAAGGTTTGAAAAACTTACAGATTCATCCATAGGAATGTGATTCTCTGGCCAGTATGTCAATGGAGGAAGCCCCATCAATCTCACTGCCTCACTCTAACGGGTGAGGAGAAATGCATTAGAGGAAAGGACGTAGGAAGACTTCTTGGCCTTAGGTGTCATTGGAGTAGATGAAGAGAGTTTAGAAAAAAAATGAGAAAATGAGGGAGTTTGAGAGAATGAAAGGATCAGATGGTGTGAGGAAAAGATAGAAGAAGGAAGTTCTTATAGAGAGAAAAAATAAGAGTTATGAAGAATGTAAAGAGATGAGGGAGATGAAGAGAATGAAGAAGAAAAAGAAATGGTTGGTAACCGTTGGGAAAAATGGAAAGGCGGGAACACACCTGATGGCTAAACTAAATGTAGTTTAGGTTTCACCACTAAACTAAGTGTAGTTTAATCATGAACAGTTAAAAAAAAATTCAAAAAGAAGAAAAACATCTCAAGATTGCCCCAATTGGGCACCAAGTCACCAAGGACTCCCAAGTGAGCAGTAAAGGAAGCAAAAAACTCTTCCCTCGATGAAACATGTACATCCCAAAACCATTCCAGCAGGTCACATAAACACAAAAACACTATCCCAGTAAGGAAGTAGAAGATTCTTCCCTAGTGGATCAAAGCATGTCTAGAACATCATCCCCATGGAGGAGGTAAAAGATTCTTCCTCAAAGCTTTTAGCATACCATGAAGAAAGCAGAAGATTCTTCTCCAATGGATCATATATCTACAAAGTTACACTACTTTTCAATGAGCCTGTTTCTACTACTCCTCAGTGAGTTTCTCATCCCTTAGTAAGTCATGAAAGAGTCAGAAGATTCCTCCCTATACAATCCTGCTCCTTAGCAAGTTTTCACCACCCCTTGTGGATCCAACAATCACGACTACTCGCGCACATATCCTGCGAGAATTGAACATGCAGGCACGGTAGAAAAAGGTAGAGATAGTGATAGAGAAAGGGACCAAGGTTAACTCGAGGCAAGAGCCTTACTAGATAAGGTAGAGAAATAAGTAAAAAAGACAAGATGAGCAAGTCACCTGGAGAAGTTTGAGGCAAGAGCCCCGGATAAACACCACAAAGACTGTATCCTTTTGTTGTTTGTTGGGTTAGCTCGAAGAGCGCCCTTCCTTGTTTTTCGTTTGCTTTTTAAGTGACTCTAGGATAGTGAGTCACTCGCCATTTGCTTACAAGTGGCAAAACAGGTTTTGGGATAGTGAACCTATTGTTGCTCGTTTCCTGAGCAACAAAGGTGGGACTTCAGACATACGAATCCCACACAGCTCTCCAAAGTTGTGCCCCACCCTATGTATGCGTGATGTGTGTCATGTGTATGGATTGAGCCTGAGCTGTACGTCGAAACCAAATGTTTTGCCTCTTATTCTTTTGATTCCGTTAACAAAGCTTACGAATCAAAATAAGAGCATCTGTAGACACCACATATTATACCCCTTACAACTAGGGCCCCTGTTCCCTAATGATGCCCGAACTCTAAGACCCAAGGCTTGTTTAGAGCCCAATCAAATATCAAATTGACTTGAGGAGTGTTAAAATGGAAAATATAACTTTTTAAACGATCAAAAATCTATTTTTGGAAATAAAATGACTAAAGTGGCCCACAGCCCACGTACGTGGGCCAAAGCATGGATACGCAGGCATTCTCCTACGTATACAGCTAGGGTTTCAGAAACATAAAAAGGGCAAGATTTCTGCAATAAGGGCTGAGGTTTGGAATGAATCCCACATCATCTAGGAGCCGTTCCAAACCCCATTTTTTCCACTATATAAAGCCTTACATGGTACTTTTTCAAAACACACAGAAAATCCTAAGGGAAAGCCTAAGATTCACTAGAAAATAGTGAATCAAAAGGGAGTTTTTCACAAAAAACCCTCAGGTCATATTTATCTGATTGGGACCTTTTCTAACCCCAATCCTTTGAGTTTAAAGTTTCTAATCACGTGTTTACTAACTGTGATAGATTTGACTAAGAGGAATGGTAAAAAATTAAGCCTAGGAGCTTTTTGCTTTAAGGTATTCATTCTTGTTTCCTTTTTCTTTTCTGTCTTTCTTTCCTATTTTAATCTTGTTTCTTTACTTTGTTTATTCTTATATATGTTTGTGTAGTTTAGTTTTATTCTTTCTTTATGTTTATGAACATGTTTGGTTATTAGCATTAGGGTTTTAGTTCATGCTTTATTTTCTGCTTAGTTTGTTTCTAGGTTAGGGTTTTGAACAACCCTGCGTACGTGTGCCATGAGCATGCATACATAGATCAAATCTTGCATACGCAGGCCTCTATCTACGTACGCAGGCCGTTGCCCAGAAACCTTAATTCTTCTGTTTCATTCTTTGCTTCATATAACATGTTTATGTTTTGGGTTTCTTTTCACATGTTTTATACTTTATAAGTTTCTGTTCGCTTTGTTCACATGCTTGTTTGTCCTTAACATGTTTAGATTAGGGTTTATCTTTTTGTTTCTTAGTTTTAATGCCGTGCCATTCCTTCACATGTCCATGCATTGATGCCATACGTGCTAAGTTGCTACAAGTAAAGGTAGGTCATGCATTGATATGAACATGCATCTTTTGTGATGAATATGTATGTATGATGTTTGGTTTTGAGTATGGATGTTTATATGATCTTATGGTTGCCATGATTAAGTTGTTGCCTTAATTTATTGCTACCTTTGTTTGAGATGAACGGTATGATAAGGTTTCACATGCTAGGGTTTTCATGTGTGTATGGGTTTGGCTCTTTTTTGTTGAAGGGTAGATATGTAGGTGTTTTGAGATAATGATGCCATGTTGTATGCTTAGATTTGTGCTAGTGTGTGTGTGTGAGTATAGATTCAAGTGTTACAGCAAGTAGGTTCAAGGAATTTGAACCTTGATACTCTTTAAAAAAGAGACCAGTTAATGTCATTAAACTCTTACTCAATTCTTGCTTGTTTGTATTAAGCACTTTTGACACCATTTTTGGAAATATCTACACCTTGAACTTATCCCAATACATCCATTATATCTTTTGTCCAGGAGAGACAGGTTGAAGCACTCGTGAACCCATTACCACCTTCAAGGTGATTTTCTTTGTTTCAGTTGGAATTTATGGGTAATTTCTAATGGAAGAGTATGGCTTTAGCTTTGCACCTGTCTTCTATTAACCTTGCCTTCTTATTATAATGTGATTACTTACAGTGAGAGGCAAGAGGTATCAGGAGAAAATCCTGATCAATACTTTGAACAGCCTGCTAATGGTAATATATATCTCTGTGCAAAGCCATTGAGATGTATTTTGGATAAACATGAGCTTCCAAATGGCTAAAATATCTCATGAACTTCATGGTTTGAAAACTTGCTTGACCATTTGTACAAAAATACTTAAAATCGTTGCTTTGTTCATCTGTGATAGGGACCGAAGACCAATTTCTTGAAGACCTACAATGGGCTGATGGCCTACTAGAAGATCTTGATCCGTTAACCTACAAGAAGATTTAGAAGATGATCAACAACAGTGAAGATCATATCTCATATACTGACGTGAGAGATGTGACGATATATTGAAGATATATTGACAATCTGCTTATTTCGAAGTTTGTTTTTGTTGAACAACCTTGTAAATATATGAAGGGATATGCTGATGTTTTCGTAACCATCTTGAATTGATTTAGAAGATAACAAAACTTCATTTAAATGAGGCATATGTTGTGATGTTGATGGATGTTCACTGATCTTACAACTCCTAGTGCACAATCATTGATTTGCTCTGCTCTTTGTTTTTTTCTTTTCTGTGTTTGGATTAAACATTTTATAAAATTATTAGATTTTTGAAAAATGATGGGAATTTTAGTCTCATCAATTTTAATATCTATTGTTTAGATGAGTATGTTTAAATATTATGAAATTAGAATATTTTAATATTTACACTGATGTAGTTATGCCAATAATTTGGAGTTGGTGTAAGTATGTGTTATAGTGGTAGTGGTGGTGGCGGTGGCAATGGCAACAGAGGAGAGATAAAAGGATTTCCTTGGGTTAGCAGAGGAGTCGACTAGACTGCAAAAAGCTTAAAAACCCTTAAGCCAATAATGCCAATTTCCTTCAGAACAATGTTATTTTTCAGTTGACTTAGTATTAAAAAAAATTGATACAAGATTGAGTATTAACCTTTTTTTTTTTTTTTTTGGTTGAAGTGAAGTACTAATTTTATTGAGTTACTTTTGCTAATTTTTTCTCCTTCTTTCAGAAGCAATTTTGAAACAGATGCAAACAAACTAAAATAAAAATTGGGAGGTATTTTTTTTTTTTTGGGGTGGGGGAGGGGAATTTAAGGAGGAAAATCAAAAGTCACATTTAATTAGGAGTAATTTTAGGAGGTAAATTGTCAAGAGCCTTGTTGTTGCTTAACTAGTTGGCATTTTTTGGTGTGTCCAAATGGCACATAAGAGTTCAAATTTTTGTTTCTAATTATTGAATTATAAAAAATTAAAAAAGGAAGCAAATCAATAATATACATTTAAATTCTAGTTTCAATTTATTTAAGAGTGATTTAAAAACATAATAAAGTATATAACTAAACTTCTTGACACATGTCTCACAAATTGAAATGTAGATACGTGAAGCCGGTATTCCCGATGGACCTTAGTCTAAGAAACAGAAGCCCAAAAGTTCCCTTCGCAGTAAGAGCTCGACCAAAGTATCGATGAGGAACAAAGGAGGCCCATTGTTGGGGAAAAAGCCATTTAAGGACAATACCAAGGGGATCTGCAAAGCCCGTATTCCCGAGGGAGCATGCACTACAAAAAAAAGGTCCTGTGGCCACGTTTTTAAAACGCGGCTATAGGTCAAAAAAACGTGGCTATAGCCCGATTTGGCCTATAGCCGCGTTTTTTTAGGCCGCGCTTTTAAATGTGGCCCAAAACCCGTGACTATAGGCCTAAGAGGCCTATGGCGACATTTTTAAAACGTGGCCTAAGGGATAGACCTATGGCCGCACTTTTAAAACGCAACCTAAGGCAAGACCTATGGCCGCGTTTAAAATGCGGTCGAAGGTTAGGACCTATAGCCGCAATTTTGAAACATGGCCTAAGGGTAGGACCTTAGGCCGCATTTTAAACGCAGCCCAAGCCCAATAAAACGCGGTTGAAGGCACAGTCTATGGCCCCGCTTTCAAAACGGGGCTTCAACTCAGGTCTTTAAGCCCCGTTTTATAAAAATGGGGCCATAACACTTCTATGGCCGCGTTTTAATAAACGCGGCCCAAAAAAAGGTGGCCCAAAGCCCCCGCATTTTGTAGTGATGACCCTACCAAGGAATGCCCATCTGTATTGCCAAAAAGGCCTCTCTTTGGCTAACACCACAGAAACACGTATAGATAAACGCAAAGCCCAAAGTAGTAGTCACCTTCACATTTAAGACTTCTCTTACCTAATGTCAGCCGCATTAAATGCTGATTAACTAACTTGAACAGTGAAGACACCACCAAAATCTACCTTCATGATCAAGAAATTGGGGGGGGGGGGGGGAGAGGGTGTTGATGGGACAAGTATCTCCCCAAAATCCAACTAAAGGGTAGGACAGCTAGAGGAGGAGGTGGCCTATAAAAGGAGGAGAATGACATCAGGGCAAAGGTTTTAGAAAAATTGAGAGAAGAACTAGAGAGAGAAAGTGAGAAGAGTTTTCACAAGTGTTCATCCCTTTAAATCCTTGTACCCACCTTAGGAAAACCTTTCCATATAAATAAAGTAGTTATTCAGTCATTTTTATCTTTGATTAGCTGTTTAGTTCTCCCATTGTGGATTTCCATCTCCCATCTTTCTTAAATTAATTGTGTAGATCAAGAACACCTAGGCAGTTCATTTGTTTTTGTGTTTTTGGCCCCTATAATTATAAAATAACTAGTAAGTTGCCCATGCGATACACGGATAATGTTGTAATATTTTATGTAAGATGATTTTGGAGAATTTTGTACATATATTATAGAATAATTGTTATAGAATTTTGCTAGTAATGAGTTCATCATAAGAAGAAACAATTATAAATTGCACACACATATCCATTATAATTATTCAGTTCAAGTAATGAGAAATAAAAAAACAACTTTGGAGGAGTATTGTAAAATAAAAGTTAATATAAAATGTGTTTTTCTCTTTCTCCTTAATTCTAAAACAAAATACACATCTCAAACATCCACAATCAATCATATCATTTACAAAACCCACAAATCCATAACAATTGACCTTAATATCAAAATCGTAATTGCCATTGTCACTCAATATAAAATGCATGCCCTCCTTCCTTGGTTTTAGCAACTCATACGAATTAGGATTAGATGAGATAAGTCTAAATGAGCTAGGTAGTTATCACTGAAAGATTGAAGGTAAATGAAATCATTTTTGGTCTATTGTGACATGGGATGACATAAAGTGCAAGAGGTGAAAATGGTGAATTGAAATGCAAAGAATTTTGTGTTTATATGTGAGGGAGGAATAGTTTTGAAATATTGAACCAAAATATACAAAGAATATTTACATTTTAATTAGAAAAGTCTTGAAACAATGAACCAAATGAAACAAAAAGTCAATATTTAATTTGTTCTTATCTCTGATGTGGCACTTGGGGATATTTCAATTCTTTTTGTATAGAATGCACCACTTGACAGAACCTCGTGTTTTCCCACATGAGGTCTTTGTATATATATATATATATATATTGATTATATTTGTGTTATGGGATTTAATTATCCTAAAAATTGAATTTTTTTTAAGTGAACGTCATTGTCTAATCTCAAAATCTATATGCAGTTATGCAAATCAAAATTACTGGAAAAAAGGGGGGGGGGGGGGGAAATCATTTTTGGATCCCATCTGCATAACAAAAAAGCGTGTGCATTTGTTAGAGAGAGAGAGAAAGAGAGAGATTAGGGTTTTGGAGATTATACTTTTTAAATTTATTACGCACATCAAGAACTTTTTTAGAAAGAAATAATTATTCCTTAGTTTGAGAAAAAAAATTTTGGTAAGGAATAACCATAGACAAAGCCAAAGATAGGGAAAATGGGACTTTGCTCCCACGTGTTTACCTAACATCAACTAGTTCCTTTACAATATGTTTATATGGATTTTGTTATATTATGAAACTTGTTTTCTTAGGTTATAGTGAAAAGGCAAATTACATTTTTTTCAGCCTAAACTATCACATCGATTACACTCTTAACCACTAAACTACCAAAACGCATGATTAACCTCCAAAAGTTATAACTCTGCTTTAATGTCGCCACTACCATCTATTTTGGTGTTAAGTTTAACAAACTTTAGTATTGAAAAACCAACTTGCCTCTCTTTAAAACAAATGGCTAAGGGATAAATTTGGTATTTTGATGCTAAATTCCATTAAAGTTAATGCAAAACAAATAGTAAAGGGTTAAGTGTAACATATTTTTAAAAATTGGGGAGTTGATCGTGTCTTTTGATAGTTCAAGGAATCAAGTGTAATCAGTTTGATATTTTAGGGTGACAAAGTGGTATTTTTATACAACTAAAGAAATCAAACAACTTTGCACTAACTAAAAGTTTTCAAATAAATGTACATTCTTACATGCAAAATCCTTTTTTTAATAATTTTCTTCAACAGAGAGAAAGTTAAACATTATTAGAAAGAATACATTACTAGAAGGTTATATAGGACAATACCCATTTTATTTTAATATATATAATAAGATTTAAAATTTTTTATGTTTGTTCTATGATCTTTTTTTTTTTTTAATCATCATACCAAAACACAAAATGAATATCTCTTTTATGTAGGTGAGATTTGAATATAATTAGTAAGTTTCCCATGCAATGCACGTATAACGTTGTAAAGTTTTATGTAAAAAATATTTTGGAGAATGTTGTACATATATTATAGCATATTTGTTATAAAATTTTGCTTGTAATTAGTTCATCATAAGCTTGTAATTAGTTCATCTTAAAAAGCAACAATTATAAATTACACACATATATCCATTATAATTATTTAGTTCAAGTAATAAGTAATAAAAAAAAATAACTTTGGAGTAGTTTGTATAATAATTTTTTTTTTTTTTTTTTTTTTTGAGAATGAACTTGTGTGATTTTATTAAGGTAAATCAACTGCATCCAATTTTAAAAACAAAATAATATGTGATGGGACATCTTCCATCCATACTTGAAAATCTAGTATGCGTATAACATGTTTCGCTAGATTATGAATTACACTATTGCCGTTTCTCTTAATGTGAGAATACAATTATCTTACAAAATGATTTGCAAACAACTTCACATCCTCTACCAGTAGACCCAATGGGGATAGATTATGGTCTTCTACCTTCAATGCTTGAATCAGACCAAGAGAGTCCCCTTCAAGTATGGCACTTTGGAAACCCAGCTTGTATGTAATCTTCAAGGCTTTAAATGCTGCCAAAGCTTCTATCTCATCTGCCTTGTAAGCTTGATTAATTTTTTTTGAGCAAGACACCATAATAGCTCCATTATTGTCCCTTGTTATGACTCCAATACCTGACATGTTTGATTCACCGAACACGGCGCCATCAAAATTAACCTTAACAAATCTAGCTTGTGGAGACCTCCACCTCGTTCCACCATTACCACTATTCACCACCTGCACTCTTGTAACTTGCATGTTTGCTCGGTATTGCGCCAACATAGCTTTCGACTGTTCTACAACTTGATGAACCGAACTGACCTGAAGATTCATCCGGGCCTTATTCCTTTGTCTCCAAACATTCCAAGCCGTATAAACAAACAGCTCCAAGGACTTTCCTTGCCCACTCATCCATGACAACTCCTTCACACCCGAGAACCCAATTTCATACTTGAAACTCTGTGCTTCCTGATCAGCCCACACCACATCCAACTCCGGACATGACCATAATGCGTGCTCTGTTTCCTCCCCACCTATTTACAACTCTCACAGATTAGGTCTGCTACAATTTTCCTTTCCATCAGTGCTTGTTTGGTTGGCAATGCATTACAGCAAGCTCGCCAAATAAAATTTTGAACCTTCGGTGGAACTTGCATCTGCCTTACCTCTTTCCAAACCTTCTTGTCACAGATTGGGGGAGCTTGTGGGTATGCTTGCATCTCTGACTCCTCTTTAAGGAATCTATAACCAGACCTACAAGAGTAGTGTCTGGAGGTGGAATAAGGCCAATATAGAGTGTCCTCTGGTACATTTCGGCTAAAGGGAATTTTCTTGATCAACTCAGCATCCTTTATCACAAATAGACCGTCAAACTCTAGCCTTGCATCATCTGTAAGTGTCTCAGCTAAAAACACCACAGTAGGATCTTTTGCCCGTATGATTTCAACGAGCTCCCTCCCTGTACGCAAGTTCCCAAGCCCACGACAGTTCCATGCTAAACAACTCATTGCTTTTGGCGGGGCTGAACATTAGCTCCTGCCACTACAAAAGTTGTATTTTCTTCACTGAGAGTAGCCTGAAATCTTTTTGCTGACAAACCAGTGTGGTCTACCTCTGATTCTGCGTCTCTTTTTTTCCCCTAAAGTTGAAAGTTTGTTGCCGCGCTGTCCCTGTGATGGCTTCTTTCTCTGTAAGTTCAGGTAGGTATTGCATAGGTAGCTTTTGTTTTGTGAGCCCTAGCTTCAGTAGTAGTACATGACTTGTTAAGTTGTGATTTATCACATAAGTTTCACAGGCTCTAGGGTTTTAGGAAGTTCTTAATCCTGATCCCATTAGTTTAGCCGCACCAAACTCTTTTGCCAAACATATCTCCTCATTACTTGCTTCCAAAACAGTTTCGGTTTCAATAGGAACCTTTAATTCCTTAGTGATTGCCCCATCAAATTTGTTTTTGACAGCCGTAACCTCCCTAATAACTCCACCCACATCATTACGCTTTAATGAGGCAATATTTTCGACATCAATGCTCTCTACATTGCTAGCCGTTACTCCTTGTGATTGCTCTGGTGCTCTTTCTCTACCAAAACTTGAATTTCGACATGAATCTCTATCAACCGATGTACTTGAACTCATCTTCTTCTTTGCGGCATAGAATCCAGGTACCATAATTGCACTTTTTCTTACAACAACGAATGGGGGTGCTCTCAAGTCTGTTCCAAACTCACATTGCTATGGTGTGAGTGTGCCCTCACTGTCAATCCATAACTCACAATCTCTATCATCATGAGTAAGTCGCCTGCTCTAGTAGCATAGATTTGGCAACCTCTCGTACTTGAATGAGATCCACACCTGCTTACCTCCTTCACCTACAAATATCAATCTTCCACAGCACAAAGGCAAAGACAGATCAATAGATACCTGAATATGTATGAAATGACCACCATCAAATATTTTTGGATCAATCGGCGTGAAAACCTCCCCCAATACACTACCAATTTTCTTTGCCACCTCAATTGTCTTATATTTAATTGGAATTCCATGAATCTGAACCCATAGCTTTGTCCTCTCAAATTTTATATCTTGCAATGGGTACTCATTCTCATATCGACACATTACTACCAAGTGTTTGTCAACACTCCATGGTTTGCCTTCTAAAATTCTATCCACCTCGTCCCTGTTCTCAAAGGTGAAAATAATTTTGTGGTCTCCAAAACTCTAAATCTTGAAACCATTTCTAGCTCTCCATAGTGGGGTAAAAGTCTTAGCAATAACCTCCATGTTAATGGCTTGCTTAGTTAGAAACTTTGCAGCAATGGAGAAATGCTCAATTCTATCATCATCAAGTAAGCAACAACCCGGGCCCTCTCTATCTGAAAGAGTAAGCTGATTCCATTATTAAGCCAAATCATCCATCCTTAGACTCACTTAAAACTATTTCCCAAACCCCCAAAAAATAACCCAACAAGCCTAGAAAAAACGGTGTTATTCCCAGTATACTAAAGCACCTTCGTAGAAGGGACACACTAATTCTACTGTGTAAAAGAAATTAGAAAGGAAGCCCACTTCCAAATACAGAGAAACTTCGTATAATAAAAGTTGATAAAAAAAATATTAATTCATTCAATATTATTGATCTTTATTATGTAATGTAATAAAGAGCTTCATTACGAAATCTTGTTTTTTGTTGTTTCTTCAATGCTTTGTTATTGCGGTATGGCGATGCTTGTAAAGTTTGTTGAGGGGTATGTTATCATCATCTTCAATGCTTGAAATTTAGTCCGTCCCTATTTGTTCAATTCTTGAGCTTTCATCACTTTTTCATTTTGTTGCATCATTTGTGTTAATCACTAATGAATTGGCACTGGAAGTAGACATGGCAAAACGGGTCAGAATTTTCTGACCCGACCCGAAAAATACCTGACCCGACCCGAAAAATACCCGACCCGAACCCGATTTTCTTGACCCGAAACAAAAACGGGTTGACCCGTGACCAGACCCGTGTTTTTTGCGGGTCAATCCGACCCGACCCGCGACCCAACCCAAACCCGAACCATTTTTTTAGAACTTTTTTTTTTGGGTAAAAAAAATAGTAAAACTAAGACAATATTGGTTTAATTGTTTATTGTGAACTTTAAGGAAACAATTGATACATTTACATAACTACATGCAAATTAATTGAAAGACAAATGATTGAACAATCTGTAATGAGTAAAGATTTTTAGATATCAAATAGTAAAGTACATGCCAAGATAATCTAGTTACAGTAGAGTTAAAAACATAGATTTAAAATTGTAAACATATGTGAGATATATTCACAAGTGTGAAAATAGTGAAGCTAAAGTATCAACTTAGCATAAATTATGAATACTTAGACCTATTTTTTAATAATTTATGTCCAAAATAAACGGTTTTTAAAATAAATTATGATATTTTCTAGAGTGTATGTTACTTAATAATAATATGATATTCATAAAACATATCATGTATAAATAAGTAAGCAATCAATTTTAAAGTATATCTCAAATTGAAATAGAGTGTCAACCATAATTGATAATAGATTATAAAATTAATTTTCAAGATTGTAAATTTCTTATATGTTTTTATTCTTTATCAAATGAGTTATTTGTAATTTTGTTTTATATTTTGGAATGTTGATACTGTGTAGATATAAAACTTGTGTATTTGTTTTACTTATCTTTGTGTTATTTTGTTTTAAATAGCAATGTTAGGTTTTGTATAATTTAAAAATTATTGAATAAGTATTAATAAGTTTAACTGAGTTCATTCTTGATATAAGTGGTGAATTCAAAATAATGCATTTCACATCAAGTAATTTGTTGCATAACTTTCCAAATGGCAAATACATGTTGTTTTCTTTATAAAAAAAAAAAAAAAAAAAAAAAAAAAAAAAAAAAAAAAAAAAAAAAAAAAAAAAATTCATGTGAAAAATACGGGTCAACCCGACCCGACCCGACTTGCAACCCGATTGACCCGAACCCGATTTTAACCCGCTTAAAATGACCCGTTTTTGACCTGTGACCTGTTTGACCCACAACCCGATTGACCCGACCCGAACCCGACCCAACCTGCCCGTTTTGCCATGTCTAACTGGAAGATTCTTGACTGGATCTTACAAAGTTTTGTTATTGCTAAGATTTTTCATAGGTATTTGCACTTATATTAAATTTTAGTGATGTGACAGTTTTTTGTAAATGTTTTTATATTTTTTTGATAATTAAGGAAAATATTTTTATATTTTTTTGTTAATTTAGGAATAGTGTAGCAAAAGAAGAATAACATATTGGATTGTGTATTTTTTTTTTTTCTTCCATACCTTTTTGTCATTTGAAGGTGCATCAAAAATCTTAGTAACTGTGTAATTTTAAAAACTATACTTTAGATTAAATTCATTCAAATGAAGTAAGAAAATGCATTTTTTTTTCCTAAAATTTTCTTCAAATCGTGTGGGCTTCCTTCTCCAATACCATTCATGAAGAATATAATATATATTATGATCAATAGTTTTACAATAATTTAATAATTTAAATAAGTTGTTCCTCAAAATTTTTTTTTTAGCAAGATCTCTTGCAGATTTATTTAGGATTTTCTCAGTATCTCAATCAAATATCACAAAAGTTGTTTTGTCAGTTGCATCAGAAATTTCAATTTGAATCATGTATCCAGGGGTGGAGCTATGTTGAAGGGTGGGGGGACCATGGGCCTCCCAAAATTTTGAAATTTTTTTTAAATATATATATATATATATAATTATTTTAATGTTTTCAAATTTTAGTCTATAAAAATAAGAGTTGCCTCCCCCCCCCCCCCCCAAAAAATATTTGAATTAGTCCAATGATGCTCTTAAAAAAAAAAATTGGTCTAATAGGTATAGAGATATAACTTTATTTTTTGCAATTCTTTTTTTTTTTTTTTTTTTTTTTTTTTTTTTGTAAAATGTGCTCTTTTATCTGTTAAATATTCGATAAAGTTTGGCATCAAACATGTTTGAATCTATCTTTTATAATTCGCTATGTGGTGATTAACAAGTCATTAACTCGCTAAAAAAATCTTATCACTAAAACTACACATGAAATGTGTCTTTAGTTGACACATAATAGGTTAGAGCAAGATAGCTTCAAATATATTGAAACCTAACTTATTCCTCCAAGTTTTGGATCATTCATGTTTTTGAAAATTTCATTAGTTCAATTGAAAGATTTTTTTTACTTACTTTAGTATAAAATTTGATAATTTGTATTTAGAATGAAACTTTTTAAGAATTTTACTATGAAAATGGAAAAAATAAATTTTATTTTATGAAAGATCCCCATCAAACATAATTTAGATTGAAAATACTAAGCTCTTTTTTTTGTTTCTTTTTTTTTTTTTTTTTTTTTTTGATTGGGTGTGTGTATATATATAACTTATCAAATAAAAAAGTGTGTATATATATGTGCGTGTATATATAATTAAAAAAAAAAACGTGTGTGTGTGTGTGTGTGTGTGTATGTATGTGAGGTTGTCTTTATAAATATATTAGTGCCGCAACTTGGCCCCCCCAAAAAAAAATTCCTGGCTCCGCCCCTGCTTGTATCTGAAGTAGTTTGCAATTATATATTAGTAGTTATAGTGAGATGAATATATTATAAATATTTGGAGAGTGTATAGTTAATGTGAGTGCCGCTAACCTTGGGACAGGGAGATTTCTTTTTGTTTCACATTTTGCACACCAAAACGATCCTAATTGTCTTTTGACTTTCCTTCCACAAAGCACACACAAAATGTAATACAAACCAATCATTGTTTCAATGTTACTTATTGTTGCAATACCCTAACAATTCACATCCTACAATGAAATTTGAAGTTAACATGTATTTTTTTTAAATGTAAATAATATGATGTATTATTATTTCTTCATGTAAATGATGAGTATAATTTGAAATGATTAACAAACATGTTTCGTAAAATCCCATTCAATGCGTTTTATCTCTACTATTGTCTTCATATTATTTAAAGATAAACCCTCCTATGAAAACTGTTTTTTATGTATTTTTTATATTTTTTGTATAGGATCATGTTTTTGACTAGTCCTATCATTGAATTTTTTTTAAAAAGAAAATATCATGTAAATGGCATTTTGTGAGATAGTGTATGCTATTTATTAGACTTTTTTTGTTATTATAAATTTTAGAAATATGCACTTGTCAATTATTTTAGCAATCTCAAGATTTATATATATATATATATATATATTTGTTGCATTGGCTGATGACAAAGAGAATATAACAGCATAAATTGCATAGGATATTATTAATAAACAAAAGCGTAATGAATTGAAACTGAGAAAAAAAACACATGATTTCATGAGAATTAGATTTTCTAGAAGTATCATTTATACGTGAGGGATGAGGAAGAGAGTTTGTAAGTAGGCAAGAGTTTTTGGCTTTGATTTACACATGGGAAGAATTAGACTTGGGTCATAATATGTAAGGTAATAACTGGGCTTGGGCTTTTCATAAGGTTTAATTTATTTTTAAAAGTTAGTCCATTTTGTACACAATAACATTTGGTCTAATAGTCAAGAGTAGATCATATTTTATATAACAGTAAAAATAAGTTACCATGATCTATTAGGTAACAGTAAAAAAAAACTTAATAAAAAGAGGTAAAAATGATTAAATGCAAAATTAAAGCACAGTCGGGGACGTTTTTGCAACAAGGGCCAAAATTGCAAGATTCCCTTAAGTTCTTTAGAAGTGTTTATTTGTAGAGAATCAAGCTCAAAATTCCAATATTTAATAAATAAAGGCTAATGGTGCTTTAACAAGAAAGAAATCAAATTGTCATAACTGAAATACAAGAAAATGTATAAAAAGTACATAGGTACGAAACTTAAACCCACATTCAGTGAGAAGAGGAAATTGAGAGAGGTTGTAAGGAAGAGAGGGAAGGTTCCCCTGTACCCATATTTCCATCCCTAGGCTTCAGAATTGTGAGAATGTTAGCTGCTTAAATGAGATTTTGGTCTCAAGTTTCAGCTCTGTCGAGGAAAACGTGGTTGGTTCATTTTGAATCTAATTGGGGCCTTTTGTATTGAGTTTGGGGTGCTCTAAGTGACTGTTTTTTTTTTTTTTTTTTTTTTTTTTTTTTTTTTTTTTTTTTTTTTTTTTTTATCAATAGAAGAGGCTTTGAACCCCAAGATCTCAATTAAAGAGGTTATGGTCAGATTTGCTTTAATTGGGTAAGAGGGTTGGCTTGCTTTTTGCATTATTTGGGAAATGGAGTGGCCTAAATTCATGGGCTGGCGTTTCCTAAACATGGCAGGCCCTTGGAGTCTACATTTAGTTGTTGCAGCAGACAAAGCCAGCCACCTAGGGTCAGCTATATGTTTTAGGAAAAAAATTGTAGAGTAGAAAAGTTAGGCCATAATCAGCCAAAGTATAAAGGCTCTTTTAAGGTGAAAATTTCAGGTACAGGACCTCTTCCATGAGCCTAAGGTGCTACCAGTGTCCCTTACCCACTTGGTATCACGCATAGGCTGGGCTTATGAAAAAGGTCCAAAAGAAACCGACTCATACCCACCAAACCAAACTTCCTTAATTTCCCTTAAGTTGCATGGGCTTAGGTCATGCTTAAAAGAATAAAAAATAATATAATACATGAATTGGGCCTAAAAGGAAGTCGGGCTTGGTTGAAATGGGTATCAACATTAGCCCCCCGAACACGTGTAGTGCTTGCGGCATGTGTGTGAGTAGTTAATGTTTCCCATTGCTTGTAGATGTTGCGAGTTTGGGAATTACTTTACCCAAATGCTTCATTTTTTGTTGAGAAGATACAGTTTGATGGAGCTTGTTTGTAGAAATGTCGTCGGTCGTGGCACCCGCTTGAAAATCTCGAACGTGGCATGGACCAAAGATGGTTGCTGAGTGTTATCATTTAAATAACTTGGATGCCAAAGGAAATAATATTGGCAAGTTTGCTAATATAGACCGAAGCCCATGAGAAAAAATTAAGGCCTTTAAGTCTTGACCCATGTATTTGTTGAACAATATACGGTGGGTCCCTAGTGGTAACCACGTGAATGCCTTGCCAAAGTGATATGATACAAACAGATAGTCTTGTGGGATGCTCCCATCTCTCCTTGGCAACATCTCTTGCAAACTTCTTTGCTTCATTATTTGCTTCAGGTGGAGATCGCTTCCACTAAATCTTCTTTTACTTTTCCTTTGCTTGATTTTAGCATAGCATATCAGACCATTTGAACCCCCCCCCCCCCCCCCCCCCCCCCCCCCCCCCTCTCTTTTTTGGTTAAATTCCTTCCTCAGATGCAAATAACATGCCCTGTTTACTCCTTTCCTTTCACTTTAAAAGCTAGATGCAATAACACACTACTTGCCTCTTGCTTTGACACGTCATATGCCTATCTTTTTCTTTGGATTCCTTGTGACTTTTAGGAACAACACTTTACTGAAATTTCTTAGGTTCCTCTTCAAATAACTTCAACACTTCACTACGTCTTTATGTCTTCCTTCTTTTCTCCTTCAGTGACTTTCAAATTCAGGCCACTTTCTTCTTTAGATCCTTTGGTTACTCTTTTCTTCTTCTCCATTGACATGCCATCTGTCACATAATATCATCTCTTTCCTTTCTGAACTCTTTAGGAGTAGAAGAGAGATTTAAGATTGGGGGCTTCATGGCTAG
The DNA here is from genome assembly GCA_023736055.1 of Quercus glauca. Lineage (NCBI taxonomy): Eukaryota > Viridiplantae > Streptophyta > Magnoliopsida > Fagales > Fagaceae > Quercus > Quercus glauca. The sequence goes on from CM043325.1 coordinate 41,073,520, forward strand.
AGAAGACCCAAAAGGTTCTTTCTCTATAGAGGAACTTCTATCCTCCACCGCTATTGCCAAATGAGGGCGGTGAGGTGGTGGCAGCGAGATGGAGGAGATCTTTGCTAGTGAAGAGTGAGAGAGCTCTGCCAGTGATGTCAACAATGTAGCTTGTTGTCCATGGCCATGGACTTGTTGGTACTGATGTTGGCGAAGCGGTGCAGTTGACGAAGAGAAAAGAACCTTTGTCACCAAGGAGCAAGGTTTTGTTGTAGGAAAATGACATTGAATCTGGCAACAAGGTTTTTTGCTCAATTTTGAGAAATTGGATGTGACGTCCATCTTGGTGAGCTAGTTGGTTCTTTGTCGCTAACTCTTGGTTGCGCTTACTGATATGTTGAACAAATCGTGTCGTTATGTGTGTAGGATGGATCTTCTTTAGGAAATCAAAAACCCACCATGAAATAAAGACCCATGATGCTCAGCTCTTGCAGTAGTTGAAGTTGAATTTCATATCGAAGTCGACTCTCTATTGATTCTGGTACTCTTAAAACATGAACGTAGTGCGGTTGTGCTTAACCTTGAGTTGGCCATTGTGTTAAAAGAGAATGAGTAGCATACTTGATTGTAAATTTGAAAGAGTGAAGCTAAATCCTGGCTTGGGTCCATGTGAGAAGATGATGATTAATGAGAGGCCATCTTTAATATTTGGATCACATTAGGGATGCTCCAATTCTTGAGTTGCTAGATTGTTGGTCAATTTGGCGAGATTGTGTTTGCCAAGGTTAATTTTGATGAAGCTGTAACTATGAGCGATAAGCGATATTGCTGGCCGCCTTAGGATAGTGCATTTGAGATGGAATGGAGCGAAGATATCACTTGCCAATATGATATAGGGATAAGGCATAGCCACTATGTTGGCTAACAGCCCCCTTTGTCGTATTCTTGTGACAAATGCAAGCGAAGTTAGGGTCACAAGTTGTTGCTTTGTGCTTGTTGTAATGATGAGGAAAGTGTTTGCGAAGCCGTGATTAGTGATTCCATATAATGTGCATCTGTTTTATCATGGTATTGCCCAGCCATAATAGTCCTTGTGTCTTAGGCCTTGATTGGGCAAAATAGACCATGACAGCATGAGAAAACGCTTTGTAAGATGGCCGCCACGTGCACTAAAAGGAATGGACAGTGCAACATATTATCGAATGAGAGGCTCCTCAACGATGTGTGGCTATAAGAGATGTTGTTCAATGAAATTTTGTTGTATCTGATAGGCTAAGAATGTATTAACCCCTAGTGATGAATTAACCAATTAATTAGCCAAGTTAATTAATTAATTCAATTAGCATGCAATATGTAGCACAAACAAATCACCAACTAAGTTACTATGCAGTGGAAAATAAAGTTGACACGGTGATTTATTTACGAATAAGGAAAACCTCCAAGGCAAAAACCCCACTGGGTTATTTTAAGGTCACCACTCCCGAGAATTCACTATTATCACAACAAGTGGTTACAAGTAAAGGAATCCCAATACCTTATACCAACCTACACTTGAACCCTTACCCTAATATACAATTGGATTTGTTTTGTAGTGACAATCTTTCATTTTCAATGCATAGATCCCAGTATATGACTAACCAATCGATGCACGGATCCAAGTATGTGACTAACCACCAACTTGAGAAGGATGTTGGCTGCAAAGTTCTTCAATTCATCAACACAATAAAGATCACGAAGTTCCTTAGTTACAAAACCCTATGGCGTACGAACGCAGCATCTTCTTCAAGAGAAAGATGAACTAGGGCATATGTCTCTAGTCACAATATGCTTGTGAAAAACTTTTGCATTTTTGTTGCATCCACTTGCATCATTTGTAACGGCCCTTAAAATAATCCTTATATATATTTAGGGTTGTGAGAAAAGAAAGCTTAAACATGTATACACGGATATGTTTGAAATTAGATCTGGAAAAGTAATTTTCGTAAATCTCGATAGATACGTTATCTATCGAGCAACTGTCGAGCGTTAGGCTGAAGATCCCTTTTAAACCTCGATAGATGCTATCTGTCGAGCTAGCTGTCGAGCTTTAAAATCTAGTGCTTTTTCACTTGATTCTTGGACAGATTTGCATGGTTTTAATACTTTGACTCGAACTCTTGTTCCTTGAAGTATTAAACACATCCTAGATCTACCCAATTACAAGTAAAGTGCATTTTGTCAAAGGATTAGCCAATTATAAATGACATATGTTCTTAACATGATTCACATATGTCCTAATAGTGTCGAGATGCTTTCTCTTTTGGTGATGTCGTAACCACTATTCTTGTTATATCATTGTAATATACCGAAAATGGTACACAGACAGTCGTTCTATTTGTTTGAGAACAGAGCCACAACTTCTTTGGCAAGTCAAAACTTGATATGATAAGTCAAAACCTGCTACCACCCCTTCTTGTCATGCCAATAGAAGTTGCTGAGTGTGCCACTTTGCTGCTTTGCATGGAATAAGTGTACTTTAGGAGACTACACCGTTATTGAGCAGGAACTTGTAACTCACTTGGTAAGTCACATATCTTCTTTGTTTTCTTTTCTTGATTGCATAATAGTATATTGAGCGTGTTATTCTATGGTTTCTTGTAGGTTGACCTTGGCTTAGGCATTTGTGGTGCCATCGTTGCGACCTTCATTTATGACGCCAATCTCATTGCCAATGCATCATTTTCTGAAGTTGAAGTCGTTGCGTACAACAACATAGAGCTGGAATAGCTGGTACCATAGTCGTCATTAGTAACTTTGAACCCTTTTTGGTCTGTTATTTACTGGCGTTGGTCAATTGATGAACTTTTCCTCTTACTGTCTGTGTGTAGGGCTAGTTTGGTTTAAGTTATAATGTTAAGAGACAACATCATAAGTTGCTATAAGATTAAGTGCTAAAGTTGAAATTGAGTTTCTTTTGTCTTTTCATTCCTAGCTCAGCTCAAGAGGATTTGATGAGAATCAACAAGCATTCAAGTATCCATTGCATATTCCAGTTGGGCCTATTACTAAAGCAAGATCCAAGAAGATAAAAGAAGCACTTAATGGGCTGATTCAAGAGATTTGGGTTAATTCTAACATAGGACATTCCATGCTTGGCCCAAAGGAATATGAAGGCGTAATAAATTTAATCCAAGCTATTGATGGCTGATCTGGCTAAATTAGGCGTGATTTATGACGTGGATTAATGGCTGATTGATTTTCTAGCTCCATATCAATTAATAGACGTTTTTCCTACTCTGGAGCTTCTAATTTCGGACCAAATTTACCTTAATTTTAGGCTTTTATTATTTAGAACGTTTTTTTAGCTATTTTCCTATTTTGGATATGCTAATTTTAGACCAAATCAACTTTTATTTAGGGATTTATTATTTAGTACATTTTTTATATTTTTCTATTTTCAGTCATGCCTTATAAATAGCATGCACTCATTGTAATAGGGAATTTTTGAATAAAAAAATCAGAAAAGGTGAGGCTTTGCTCTTCTTTTGGTTCTTCAAGAACTGTGAACTTATCAGGGATTCTTCCTTGTGGCATTCAAATTTTATACCTTTGGTTTGTGATTCAATTATAATCATTGGGTCAAGGTGTTGCACTTATACTTTTGGTTCGCGTTTCGATTATAAACGTTGGGTCAGGGTTTCTATCAAAAATCTGAATTTTAGTTTTCTTGGGCAAGTATTCCAATATTTTTGTTGGGTCTCAAAGCGTGTCGATTGAGGTTCGCATCATTTGGTATCAGAGCACAAGTTCTAAAATCAGTTTTCTTTTCCTTTATCTTTTGTTTCCTGTTATCATCCTGTCTAGTTCCTTTTGTGTTCTTTATTCCTCGTTCTTATTTTGTGACGTGCACTAGGTTAAAATCTTGCACCAGGCTCCCAGAAAAAAAAATAAAAATAAAAATAAAAATAAAAAAAAAAAAAAATTTGTAGTTTCAATTCTCTCAGACCAAAATATTATTTTCTTTTGTCCTCTTCCTTTGATTTAGTGTTTCTATCATATTTTCTTGCCATTGGTATTAGTTT